>CABHPH010145672.1:0-29264 GCA_902168325.1 Peromyscus nudipes | reverse complement strand
GAGTCCTTGCCCTGGAGGAGATGGGAATGGGGGGTGGGCAGGGGGGAAGGGGGACTGGAGGAGGGAGGACAGGGAAATCCATGGCTGATATGTAAAATTAAATTAAATTATAAAATAAATTTAAAAAAAAGAAATTATGGAGGCCAATTATGTTCAAACTACCACAGCTTATTACCTTGTTCTACCCAGCATTATGTCCTACTCTGAAGGTCACATGATGTCCCCAGAGTGTCTCAAGTTGTAGATTTGGGTTCATAGGCATTTAGCCAGGATTCAGTTTAGCAGAGCAAAAACCTACTCTGTCCCATCACTGCTCAAGATGTTTATGTTACTCTCTAGTCATTGAAAGACTAAGGCCTTCTGACTCATGATGTCCTCTGTATCTTTCTCATACTTTCCCTTCATTCTTCTATTACAACACACAAGTTGAATGTGGAATGTGGAATTTCCCTTTGCTCACTTGGGTAGCTACAGATGCTGTGCAGTGGTTACAAAGTTCCAGATGAGGCAACTAAGTTCAAGGCAGACTACCTTCCACCAGAAACAGCCTGTGGTCTTCACAGGGCTACATGATATTTCAAAGCCTCAGCTTCTCATGGGTAAAATGGAGTTGGTAGAAGTACCTACCTCTGAATCACTGTAGGAATATTAACTAGATGATTTTGAAAGCACAGCAGGTAGAGCTCCTGACATGTTGTCTTTTACATAATCAAGTGGAAGGAACAAAATGCCTTTCCATTTGGCTGTTCAGATTATAACTACTTACAAATTACAATTCAGAAAATCCTTGTTCTCATAGTAAGATGGCATTGTATAGTCTGGATATGAGGGCAGGGATAGCTATGGATTGGCCCATCTTCAGTTTTTGTGTGCATCCTGGTAGGATCTGATGTTCTGGGTGTTGACCTATGCCATGTGACCACCTCAAAATGGTTGGCATGAGTGAGGAGATGGGGGAGGGTCATAATTATCTTTATCTAACCCATATAGAGAGTGGAAGAAGAGAATGTGATGAAGGAAGACTTGTGTGCTATTGTGAATCTCTAAATGATGAGACTAACTGGATAATGACTGTAGGACATTATTAACGAGAGAAAAAATGGCTAAAAATCATTCAAATGCTTGTTTTCTTCTATTTCAAATCAAAATATAGAGATAAAAATGGGGAGGGCAACTGAAAGCTTATCCTGGTTTTATTTAATAGGCGCAACAAAGGAATAATTAGTGCCGGAGGAGCTGCAGAGGTGGGTCTAAGCAATGCTAGTGAAATGGACAAAAGCAGATATCTAATTAGGTTAATCAGGGTTTCCTGTAATGCATAATTAGGCCAAGCAAGAATTGCTTTGTAAGATTCTTTCTACCGTCTTTCATAATTTACTAAAATGCTTCCTTTAAACTTTCTGCTTTTTCTACAGATAAACAGCTTTGAAAAACATTACTCATTCCTGTTGGAAACATGCAAATGGAAGGACGGAAGTTATTCAAATAAAGGAATATTTTCCTAAGCTTGTTTGTCTCTTTTATATTTGAGTAAGACCTCATGAATCCTCTTGTTTCAGGAACAAATGTGTAAGAGTAACAAAATTCAGGAAGACATTAATTGCCAGTGCCTCCAGTTTTGGTGCAAAACCTTTTGTTTTTTATGTTTCAAGACAGAATTTCTCTGTGTGACAGCTTTGGTTGTCCTGGAACTCACTCTGTAGACAATGCTGGCCTTGAACTCACAGAGATCCACCCGCCTCTACCTTCCAAGTGCTGGGAATAAAGGCACCACCACCTCACCACCTGGCTAAAAGCTTTTTTATTTAAAGTTAAATTTTCTTATTTAAAATTCTTTCAAACAACATATTTTTCTCATGTTTTCCCCCTCCCCCTAATCCCCACCTATCTACCTACCCAACTTTGTTCTTGTTCTCTTTCTCTAAGCGCGCGCGCGCGCACACACACACACACACACACACACACACACACACACACTCACTCAGAAATGAAAATAAAAACAAACAGAAAACCAGTAAAAAAAAACTGTCAAAACAAAAATGTCTCAAAACTATTAAAAACCATTGAGCTTGTTCTGTGTTGACCCGTTACTCCTGGACATGGGCCTATCCTGGAGTGTGATTGATATACCCAGTGACACTCCATTAAGAAAACTGATATTCCCTTTGTCATCAGGTGTGAATTACAAATAACTTCCTGGATAGAGGTGAGAGCCTACGTCCACTCTTCGGCTCAGTGCTGGGACCCAGTCTGTATCAAACCTGTCTAGGTCTTACGTGTGTTGCTACATTTCTGTGAGTTCATATATGCATCCATCCTATTGTGTCTGGAAGACACAGTTTCCCTTGAGTCATTCATCCCCTCTGGTTCTTACAATCTTTCTACATCCTCTTCTACATAGATCTTTAAGCCCCGTTTACAAGAGTAGAAGTCTTCTGGATAAGTGAGATAGTTGATTAGCTTGAACTGTTTGGGAGGCCCCCAGGCAGTGGAGCCAGGACCTGTCCTTAGTGCATGAGCTGGCTTTTTGGAGCCTGGGGCCTATACTGGGACACTTTGCTTAGCCTTGGCATAGGGAGGAGGGGACTGAACCTGCCTCAGCTGAGTCTGCCAGGCTGGGCTGACTCCCCAGGGGAGGCCTTGCCTTGGAGGAGGTGGGAGTGGGGGGTGGATTGGAGGGAGGGCTGGGGGGGTGGGAGGAGGGAGGACAGGGGATTCCATGGCTGATATGTGAAATTAAGTTAATTATAAAATAAAAATATTTTAAAAAAGAGTAGAAGTAAGTCATTTTGAAATCAAGTTCCAGTTATAATTTTAATTAGGCAGTGTTATCATAGTCACATGTAAGCAGACATTTTTGTTGGGACAGCTAGTTAGCCAATAATGACATGAGACTTACTATTAATTATAAAAGCTCAGCCAATAGCTTAGGCTTGTTATTCACTAACTCTTACAACTTAAACCAAATCATTTTTATTAATGTACCTTTGGTCTCTTTGTTTTATTACCTTTACTCTGTACTGCCCATGCTGCTTCCTCTCTCTCTGGGTGGTGACTCCTGTCTTCTTCTTCCCAGTATCCTGTGTGCTTGAAAATCCTGCCTAGCTATTGATCATTCAGCTTTTTATTAAACCAATCAGAATACTATATCTTCACAGTGTATAAAAAGATTATTCCATCACAGTCATGTATGACGTATTCAGGAGAGAGGGAAGAAGGGGGGAGGG
The DNA here is from genome assembly GCA_902168325.1 of Peromyscus nudipes. Taxonomy (NCBI): domain Eukaryota; kingdom Metazoa; phylum Chordata; class Mammalia; order Rodentia; family Cricetidae; genus Peromyscus; species Peromyscus nudipes. The sequence continues at coordinate 26,037 of CABHPH010145672.1, read as the reverse complement.
AAGGAGGGAGACTGAGAAAACTTTTGTCTCTTCCTCTATATTTCTCTTCATAAGAAATTTCTTCTCTATGGCTATGTATAGGCCAAACCATCAAAAATGAGGGACAAACATGAAACTTAGATAGTATAACTATGCCTGTTAAATTGAATGTCATGTATACAAGCAAGTTTAGAAATGTTTATATGAAAAGAAAGAACAAGGAAATACAGGAGGTAATCATGGAGGTCACGGAAAGTTTCCTTTTCTTCTTTTGTTTTCAAATTAAACACATTTTAAGCTACAGATTAAAAGTGCATTATGAGAAGACATTGATAAGACCATTAGAAAATAACATGAAATATGACCATCTCAAGTAATAAATTAGGAACATAATTAAGAACTGACTACTCACTTCTTCAACCTTTAAGCCAAGTGCTATAATCCTGGGTTTAAAATTAATAAGGAAACCATAGTAACAGATATTGAGGAATACTTCCAAAGAAACCTTGCTTCATTTCCTTGTAATCTTAAAATGTAGATATTTGAGTGGGCAGTGAATCAGATAAGTACTCTGAAACACGACTTTAATTTATTACCAACCAGAATTAAATAAGCTCTGAAGGAGTACATTACAAGAAATTGAAAGCTGGAACCAATTAGAGATGTTCCTAGCCCAAGGTTACCCAATTCCCCTAGAGGACCTATAAACCATCAGCTGACATTCTGTTCCACGATGTGTCAAATCAAAATGAAAATATAACTGGATATTATGGAACACCTTTGGAAAAATGCTTTATGAAAACACACTTCACTGACAGGCCAAATCCATTATTAAGCAAAACTCTATTTGTATCTTTCAACAACAGCTTGTCTCATATTTACGGATTTTGTCCTGAGTCCAAACAAAAAGCTATCACTATGAATGTAGCTCAAGAAAGGCCCTTTTCCTAGGATAACAAGTAGCCTGCTTCCTTAATGTATGATCTTACTCCATTTTAAGAACCTCATTTATATATAATTGTTGTTGACAGATATAGATAGTATAAAGATACATGTAAAGATTTTATATACTCATGTATATATAAATATGTTTGTACACAAATGTTTGCATGATAGCAAGAGTGAAAATATATGTGGTGTGTGTGTGTGTGTGTGTGTGTGTGTGTGTGTGTGTGAAAAAGAGAGATGGAGAGAGAGAGAGAAAGAGAGAGAGAGAAAGAAAGAGAGAGAGAAAGAAAGAGAGAGAGCACATTTTTGTTTAGTTTTTTTCCACCCTAATCTGCTTCCTTTACATGTTTCTCTTAGTAGTTCTTTATCAGCAGATCTGTTGACCCAAACCCTCCAAATCAGGCTGTTTATTTATGAAATTTGATTTCGGACATATTTAAAACTAAATTGAGTTTCATATAGATAGTTAACAATCAAAAAGTATTTGTAAATGTCAGTTACTATGTGACTACATTACCTTGCTCCTTTTCCTCCCTCATCTTGTACTCAGTAGATGAATGCTTAAAAAAGAAAGGTCTGGATTTAGAGATTATTGTTATCCTTATCATCTAACACCACCCTTTCTTCAAGACCAATAAGCTATGGGTTGTTGGTTGAAACCATAAAATCTGAGGGGGCAATGAAGATGCACCTCCCCCACTTCTGTCCTACAATAATGCAGCTAATCAAAGAGCAGCTCGTCTTTGGAGGGATGTCATTCTGATAGTCATGAGAAGTCGATGGCTATCCCATAAAACCTACTTTCCCCCCTTTCTCTCTCTAATATTTAGCTGTCCCTGAGAATATTTTTCATTCCTTGCTTTCCTCCTACACCCATACTAAATCAGTATTAGGCTGGTGAATAGCAAGCTGACTCTAGGAAATAAAGATGGGACATTCTCCCAGTTAAGGCAGTTTATCACCAGAGATTAAAACAAATGTGAGTCTGAGATCTCTATTGTATCCCTTGCAAATGATCTTATTTCTCTTCTTTAAGGAAGATATATACATATCAGATTCCACCAAATGAATTAACAAATTCATCTAAAAGGACAAGGACACTTACATTATTCAAAAGCAGGTGATATATCTAAATTAATCTAATGGCACATTTTTTTTTAAATTTTTGCATTTGCCCATGTCTTCCTTATGAAGTTTCAGGACATCCATGATTTAAAGAATGAAACAATTCTCTCACTGCTCTGATGATTATACTTCCCATTAATAAGTGATTATTCCCAAGTTGGGCCAAGAAAGTGTAAAGACAATTGTGAAAGTGCTCTTCACAAACACATTCTTGTTTAGGACAGAGATATTCTTTTAATGAGAAAAGGCTCATTAGATTTCCATTACTCAAACGTCTGTCAAATGAGCAAGATCTTGACAAAATAACAAAACTCAGTCATTGTTTCTAAGGGGATTAAATGTTCAGGGAATGTTCCTATTTGATCATCTCTTCTGGGATCTTGCAGGCATCAACTGAATCTCAGTTACAAGGCTATAAACACAGTCGAAATGACACATAATTAACTATGGGCAATGGGGATAGGAAGTATAACAAATTGATATTGAATGCTGTAGAATGTTCAATAATCTCAATATGTGTCCTGAGTGTTCAGCTTGCTACAACAAAGTACTGTAGACTGGGCATCTCTGATGCTTAATGTTAACTGTCAACTTGGCACAGTCTAGAATCACCCAGGAAGACAATCTCAATGAAAAGTTGTCTAGACTGGATTGGCCTATGGGCATGTCTATGAGAAATTATATTGATTACCTTAATGATGTGGGAAGATGCTTCCCATTGTGGTTCACCATGCTCTGGGTAGAGGATTCTGGATTGTTTAAGAGTGGAGAACGCAGGGTGAACACTAACATGCATGGATTCATACATTGCTCTCTACTGCTGCCTGTGGATGTAATATAGCTACTTATTTCAAGGTCTTGCCACATTGAATTCCCTGCAATGATGGACTCTAACCTGCAACTGTGAACCAAATTAACCCTTCCTCCCTTAACTTTCATTTGTCGGGATATTTTGTCACAGCAACAGCAATCAAAACTGTCAGCATCTTTAACAAGAAACATAAATGTTTGCTTATGACACTGGAGACTGGTAACTCCAAGAATGGTGCTCTACCACCTGGAAAGAGGTCTCTTCCTCCTTTATCCTCACTTAATGTTGAGGAATTTAGAAAGCAGTTATTTATCTTGTGCTTCTGCTTGTAAAAATGTTAATCCCATATCGTGAGACTTTCACCTTCATTACCAAAGTTCCAATCAATGTAACATACTGGGATTAGGGTTTGAACACAGTTTGGGGGAATCACTAGCATTTAGTCTATTATACTACTCTCAAGGAGTAATTTTTTGGCATTTTTTTCTATAGATAGTAAATTTTCTTTTTGATATCAAGTAAATGCTGGCTACATGGCTATTACAACGGTGGAGTAGAATTCACTGCAAGGACTGCCAGACACAAAGGCCACTGACTTTTTACTCCATAACTGCATCTAATTAGATGCTATATCCTGAGGGTCTGGTTTTGCTGATACAGGATTCAAAAGAGATGGGTTTTGTTTGTTTGTTCGACTGATTTTTTAAAATTATTTTTCTTTGACATTCCTCGCTGTGGTTTGACTATGTTCCTCAAACTCCCTGCATTGGTGAGTCACATTCCCAGCTGGGATCTTAATTCCCAATACAAAAATAGTTCAAAGGTACGATTTTTAAGAAGTAGTTGGGTGGTGGATTGATGCTTCTTTCACAGGAGTGAGGGTTCTTAATTGGATTAGTTTAGCTTCCATTCTCCCAAACTCTTTTGCTCTTATCTTCACTTTAGTGCTTCTAGCTCTGGAAATGGGATGGTACAGCAACAGCACACTCAACAGATGCCAGGTCATGTTCTTAGACCAGCGAGATTACAGTACTGGGACCCAAATAAATTCCTGCTCTTTATAAACTTTCTATATCTCAGATATTCTGCTCCAGCAGCAGAAAGGAGTCTAAGTACATTTTATATTAAATTTTGCAATTCTACCACTTTTCTAATATATTACCTACTAGCTAATACTAATAAAAGCTTAGCCTAAAAGGCAATCTGAAGGATGAGTGCCATGCTAAAATTATATTAAATACCTTAAAATTAATATTAAATTTAGTAAAATACAGTAGACATATCTAAGGTGTGCTGAAGCTTTGAAATATATCAGCAAATGAAGACATTTTAGTCTAAGCAAAATGCCAGGCAATCTCAATGCTGCAGCAAAATGTCCAAAATCAACTCAGTTCGATGGAGGAAGCTCAAAAGTTACTATGTCGTCCTCTGAGTTCAGACTAAAAAGAAAATCTGAGTTCTGCTGTCTACAGAAGTGAGGATTGAACTCTTGTTCTATTTTCTGTATCTCACTACCAAGAGGGAAGGGTGTGAAACAAAGATGGGGAACATAAAGTGAGTTTTCAAAATTAACATGGATTTGGATCAAGTTTCATGTGAAAAATAACAGATGATGGGATCATTAGAATTCCTGCTTTATAAGGCTGAATCATTCAAGCCACTGTGGTGTTTCATGCTAGCAATTCTAGCAACTGGGAGGCAGAGGCAGGAAGATGGCCAAAATTTCAAGGCTATTGTGTGATATAGAGTGAGACTCTATTGAAAAGAAGAAAGGAATAAAGATACGAAGGAAGGAGGAGAGAAAAGAAATGTTTCCTCTCCCTCTCCTTAGTATTTGGCACCTAGTAAGTAGTCAACAAATGTTGATGAAATGAACAACCTCAGAAGAAATTCTAGTGTACACTTAATAGTGGGAGTGTCCACAATAAAATTCTGGGAATAAATTAAATCCTATCAACAGAATTGGAAGGAATGTACTAACATCTCATGTCTTCTTCCAGAGCTTCTAATATTCTATCCTTTCTTCTCCTGGAGGGGTTTCTGTCAAGGCCAGAGAAAGTCATCCCATTTTCACACCAATAGCTGTCCATCAGCCTTGTACAATTTTTCTGCAAAATAGTACAAGCAAGCTCTAGTATTCTGAGTATTCTGGGCAGCAGCAAGATGGAAGGCTACAGGTACTCACTGCCCATGTACATTGTGGCATCATGCTAAACTTAGGGCTTGGGCATTTACCTTCCCCTTGGGCCCTCCTACCAACTATTCATGAGGATTGTTGCTCTGTGTTTGGCTCCTTCTTTTATCATGTGTAATCAGAGAGAATGGGGACTAACAATGTGTGTGGGTCAGGCTTAAACTTTCAACTTTAGTTTGAAGATCTTCATATGGGAGCAGTGTTTAATGCAAAGATTTACTAAATCTGTATAAAATATAAAAACTGAGTAAGTGATTACTAATGACATGATTTTACATATTTTTTCAAAGCTGAACTAGAGCAAATAGCTTCCATTTTAAGCAGTAAATGCATTTTCCAGTATGCAGTATACCTCAATAATCCATTTGAAATTTTTAGAATAATACAGATCTGTCTACATTTGCCAAATGAAAGACGTAGTTACAATATAAGTAAAGAAAAAGCAAGCACTGCATTTCAGAATAACATGGAAAAACCATTAAATCAGAATTCATTTTAAACAAGTCACTGCTGGACAGTGGGCTGAGTGTGATTACTAGTTCAGGGAATCCATTATAAAACAGATAAATTAATCATTACCCTGGAAAATTGATACATTCAGGTGGATTCATTTATCTACTGAAGAGCAAATAGAGTCAAGTTTGGTAAAGAGTTGGTATATCTGGGGGAAAGATTTTCTTCAAGGAACAGCACTCAGATCTCATTAGGTTAAAAATTAAAACATGGAGTATGCTTTAAACAATTACTCAGAATGTTGTGGGTGAAGTGTGTGTCTATTTAGCTCGAATGTTTCCCAGTTCGTGTCCTTACTAGCTCTGGGTCAACATGAAACAATCACATTCCTTTTGCACTCAGAACTTCAAAGCAGACAGCGAGGCTCCCTGCAGGTTTGCACACATGGCTGGTTATTGCTGGCTTCCCAGGTTGGGTAGCACCTCCCCTACAGTTCTGACAACCAGATACTCATCCATCATTGCTGGCTCCTGTGCTAGGTAGATTTCGCTTGATGATGAATGGTGCTGGGTTCCTCTGCAGGATATCACCACAATCAATGCAGAAAGGCAGTAGGGGACTGCGATGGATTTGAGCCTGTCTCCATAAACTCCAGCTAGCCTTGAAGGTCCTATTTGTTCTGACATCCATCCTTTTCAGCATCCTGTGAACTTCTGTCTCCACCACCAGAGCCAGAGGGAACAACCTTGCATAATAGTTTAGCCTCATCCCACAACTGTGTAAGTCTAAGAATCTCAGGAAATGCGTCAGTATACCAATGAATATTTTAAAAGTTGGTGTACTGAATCGTCTTGTGTGTGTGCCATCTTGACACAAGCTTGAGTCATCAGAGAGGAAGGAGTCTCAGTTGAGGCACTGCCTCCATGAGATCCAGCTATAAGGCATTTTCTCAATTAGTGATCAATTGGGGAGGGTCCAGTCCATGGTGGGTGGCGTCATCCTTGGGCTGCTGGTCCTGGGTTCAATAAGAAAGAAGGCTGAGCAAGCCAGGGGAAGCAAGCCAGTAAGCAGCACCCCTCCATGATCTCCTCCAGGCATTAGCTCCTGCCTCTGGAATCCTGCCCTTCTTGAGTTCCTTCTGAATTCGTTCAATGATGAACAGAGATGCTGAAGTGTAAGCCAAATAAACCCTTTCCTCCCCAACTTGCTTTTTGGTTATGGTGTTTTGTTGCAGCAATAGAAGCCCTAACTAAGACAGTTGGGTTTTCCTGATCAACTCTGTATTGAAACACAGAGTATCAGAGTGGTGAAAAAATGTGTAAATGCATTCAGAACAGTATCCTTCATTCAAATACACACACACACACACACACACACACACACACAGAGAGAGAGAGAGAGAGAGAGAGAGAGAGAGACAGAGACAGAGACAGAGACAGAGACAGAGAGAGAGAGAATAATGTGTTTAAAGTAGCTCCCATTGAGGCAGGTGAATCACTGAGAGTTAGAAGCCAGCCTGGTTTACAGAGCAAATTCCAGGACAGCCAAGGTTACACAGAGAAACCCTGTCTCAAACAAACAAACAAACAAACAAACAAACAAACAAACAATAAAAGTGGCTCCCATCACTGCAGTTTTCCTAGACCAGTCAATGAAAGGCCTCATCTGTCCTATTTAAGAACTATAGGATTGTGCTAAGGATAAATCAATTTTCTGATGAATTCTGAGATGTTTGTTATCTTTTTATAACTTTATACTTTGGAACTTATTGCTCACATCTGAAATAAAATGTTAATAGTTGAGAATCCACTGTAGTATTTTACCTGATATTTCAAATATACACAGTGCTATCAGATGTTATCTAGGTGACACCATCATTCTTTTTTTTTCTTTATTAAGAAATTTTCTACTCACTCCACATACTATCCACAGATCCCCCTCCTCTCTCCTTCCACCCCCCAGCCCTCTTTCCCAAGCCACCCCGCATCCCCACATCCCCCAAATCGAGGTCTCCCATGGGGAGTCAGCAGAGCCCAGCACACTGAGCCTAGGCAGGTCCAAACCCCTTCCCACTGCACTAAGGCTGTGCAAGGTGTCACACCACAGGCACTGGGTTCCAGAAGCCTGCCCATAGACCAAGGACAGATCCCAATCCCCCTGCCTGGGTGCCCCCCAAACAGTTCGAGCCAAGCAACCGTCTTCCATATCCAGAGGGCCTAGTCCAGTCCTATGGGGGCTCCACAGCCTCCAGTTCACAGTTCATGGGCTTCCACTAGTGTGGACGGTCATCTCTTCACGTCCTCCCATCATGATCTCGATGTCCCTTGCCTGCAGTATCTCTCCTCTCTCTCATCCATTGGATTCCCGGAGCTCAGCCTGGTACCTGGCTGTGGATCTCTGTATCTGCCTCCATGAGTCACTGGACAAAGGCTCTATGATGACAGCTAGGTTATTTGCTAGACTGGTCACTAGAGTAGACCGGTCCAGGCACCCTCTGGACCATTGCCAGCAGACCAAGGTGGGGTCAACCTTCTGGATTCCTGAGAGCCTCCCCAGCACCCTGCCTCTTCCTATTCCCATGATGTCCTCATCTATCATGGTATCTTCCTCCCTGCCCTCCCACTCTGTCCCTGTTCCACCTTGACCTTCCCATTTCCCTATGTTCTCATCTTCCACTCCTCACCCTCTGCCACCTCTGGACACCCAGTCCACTCATGTAGATCTCATCCACTTCTCCTTCACAGGGTCATCCATGCATCCCTCCTAGGGTCTTTCCCTGTTAGCTAGCCTCTCTGGAATTGTGGATTGCAGTCTGGCCATCCCTTCCCTCACATTTAGTATCCACTTATGAGTGAGTACATACTGTGTTTGTCCTCTATGAACATATGATTTTTGACAAAGAAGCCAAAACTGTACTATGGAAAAAAGAAAGCATATTCAACAAATGGTGCTGGCATAACTGGATGTCAGCATGCAGAAGATTGCAAATAGATCCATATCTGTCACCATGCACAAAACTCAAGTCCATGTGGTTCAAAGACCTCAACATAAATCCAGTTACACTGAACTTGATAGAAGAGAAAGTAGGAAGTAGTCTGGAATGAATTGGCACAGGAGACAACTTTCTAAATATAACTCCAGTAGCACAGACACTGAGAGCAACAATTAATAAATGGGACCTCCTGAAACTGAGAAGCTTTTGTAGAGCAAAGGACATGGTCAATAAGACCAAACGACAGCCTACAGAATGGGAAAAGATCTTCACCAACCCCACATCTGACAGAGGGCTGATCTCCAAAATATATAAAGAACTCAAAAAGCTAGACATCAAAATACTGAACAATCCAATTAAAAAAAAATGGGCTACAGAGCTTAACAGAGAATTCTCAACAGAAGAATCTCAAATGGCTGAAAGGCATTTAAGGAATTGCTCAACATCCTTAGTCATCAGGGAAATGCAAATCAAAACAACTCTGAGATACCACCTTACACCTGTCAAAATAGCTAAGATCAAAAACACTGAAGACAGCTTATGTTGGAGAGGATGTGGAGCAAGGGGAACACTCCTCCACTGTTGGTGGGAATGCAAACTTGTACAACCACTCTGGAAATCAGTATGGCGGTTTCTCAGAACACTGGGAATAAGTCTTCCTCAATACCCAGTTATACCACTCTTGGGCATATACCCAAGGAATGCTCAATCTTACCACAAGGACAAATGCTCAACTATATTCACATCAGCATTATTCGTAATAGCAAGAACCTGAAAACAACCTAGATGCCTCTCAGTTGAAGAATGGATAAAGAAAATATGGCACATATACACAATAGAGTACTACTCAGCAGTAAAAAACAATGATATCATGAAATTTGCAGGCAAATGGATGGAACTAGAAAATATCATCTTGAGTGAGATAACCCATACTCAGAAAGACACTGTCATTCTTAGTACTGATATTCGACATTTAAAGTTTTGCTTTGTGTAAAAGGTTTGATGCATATTTTTACTTACGTACTGAGTTTTTCATCTCAAAAACAAATTCTAGGGTCAGAAAAGAATAAGTGGCTAGGGTCTGATTATTAGTGACTCTACTTATTGTTGTGACAAAATTCCCTACAAAAACAGCTTAAGGAAGTAAGGGCTTCTTTTGGCTTACCATGTGGGAAGGGACACAGCACATCGTGGATGTGAAGACTCGGGAGCTAGCATAAGCACGAGTTGACTCTTTGTATTGTATCTGGAATCCAGAAGCAGGACACAGGAGTGCCGGAGGTCCACTTACTCTCTCGTCTTTATTCAGTCTGGGAAGCCTAGCCCATAGAACAATCCTGTCCATACTCAGGGTTGATTCTCCCAATTGAGTTAAACCTTTCTGGAAATGCCTTCACAAACATGCCTGGTGGCATGTTTCTGTTGTAATTCTAAATCTAATCTAGTGACATTGACAGTGAACAAAAACCACCACAGTCGGCAGATATGGAAGACACAGGGACATTCCTGGGACCTACCTTACCACATTTATGCTTTGTAATTGTAGGGGATTCTGTCCAACTCTCTATGATTGGTATTATTATTCTTATTGTAAAATTGGGGAAATTGAGATTTGATGAGATTAAATCCAATACCTTATCCTGAATGAAGCCAGCAGCTGCCTATTGCTTCTCTAGGGCAAGGGAAGTTAGCAGTTTTGAAGGCTGAGTAGCCAGAGTTCTAGCTTTTTATCCTTCTCTATCATGGCTTAGCTTTATTCTACTTCTGTATTGAAAAAGAAGCCTCCTTCTACCTTGAAGAAAGTCCTGGAGGACTTTCTTAACCAAAAGTTTAGCCAGACATTGTTGCTGATGTTGGTCATATTGTGAATTTCTATTCTATTTTTGGTAACCAGATCATACTGTGTTTATTTTATATCACACCTTGACCCTGCTCTCAAGATTAATTGAAAACCTGTCTCAGTATTCGTTCGATAAAGCATTGAGATCCCAAATGGGCCAGACGTAATATTAAACATTAAGGTTAATGAATAATACATGGAATCTGTCCACAATGAGGTGATATTTCTAGTACAAGAGATAGTCATGTGAAATAAAATTGCAGCAAGATACAATACTACTATAATTTGAGAATGTGCAAGGACAGTGGGGACCAACTCTCCTGGGAGAAAAAGTAAGAAAGGCTTCATAAAAGCAGCACACCATTGCAGTTAAGACTTGAAGGACAAGGAAGAATTTCAAAGGTGAATGTCTTGTAATAGAAGTAAGGACATGTGCAAAAAGATCATGGAGTAAAGCAGATGCGTGTGTTAGAAGTATAGCAGTGTGGTATATTGGAATATAGAGAATGGGAGTGAAAATAGACAATGCCACAAACATTCTTGTATCATTTTAGAGAGTTAAGACTTTTATCAGGAGGGCAATGGAAGTTATTATAATATTTAAAGAGGAAAAAGCATGCTTCAAATATGTCAGTCTGACACCCATGTGTGAAGAGCTAATTTGGAATGAGTCAAAACTGACCCAGAGTGGCTCATTATGGCCCCACACTAATCTTCCCAGTGCAAGTACCCTGAGCTAGCCCAGAACATCAGGATTCCATTTCCCTACCTGCATGCTTCCTAGAACCTTGCATCTAACACACCTGTATGAAATCAATGTGTTGATCTACTGAATTCCTTATTTTACATTCTCTGTCCAATCCTTGGTTGCAGTTTTTCTTCTTTTGTAAAATGCTATATATTATATGTGTAGGATCTCTGTTACTGCCTTTTTCTTTTCTTTTTGGATATCTTTTTAATTTCTTAATACCAACCAATCTTTATTTGGCCCAATAGAGACTCTCCAAGCACAAGTTATGTTAGTTAGAATCAGACAAATGTTTTTCTCCACTGATTTTGGATTCTTAGTGGCAAATTAAGAGTAACTTTGGCTAATTACACTTATATTTGTATATAGAGACAATATATATTTATATATTTCACATATATGCAATTTCATACACACATATATATCTATACACACACATATATATCTATACACATATGTTTATATATGTATGTATGAAATTGTACACATCTAACATTATAAACATAAAATTGTATGTATATACATATTGGAATTTTATGTGCATATGCATACACACATACATACCCATACACACACACACACACACACACACACACACGCACACACACACACACATACATACATGCATATAATACTAAAGCAGTTGAAGTCCTTCATTAGAATTTGAGTTGGCCTAGAGAGAGGATTCCTGAATCAATATTGCATATCATAATGCTTCAAATGAGAGAGAGAAATCCTTTCTAGGCCGAAGAGAGCCATACATATATAGTGGGTAGTTGTAGTTCTGAATATAGTATTGGCCTTCTTATTTTGATAATTTATGTGGTCATTGAGAACAAAAAAACATATACAACTGAAGTTTATTTTTGAATCCCATATATTAGTTATATTGCTAATTCCTTGTAGTTAAAGAAAAGCTTTAGTGAGTTGCCACCCTGTTTCTTCAAGTTCTTCCTTAAAAATGCACAAAGCCAGCCATAACTGGATAAAGAGTAGGATCAATAAAAACTTTAGAAACAGAAAAATGTTAAAAGGTATTACATGATAAGAAACGAGATTAAAAGCAACTCCAGCCATATGATATGACTACTTACAGCTAGGAAGCTGCAACCCAAAACAAAGGTGAAATTTTTATCTCTTAATAATATTTGCTTTTTGAGTGATAAACTTTTTATAGTATAATTCATGTACCTGAAAAGTTGAACCTTTTTAACATGTCAGAATAAATAAAGTAGAAAAAAATTTCAAAAGACTGAATCAAAGGCCACAAAACTTCCAAGTACCATCCAAGCACTACAGAGGAAGTATGATATTTAATGTAGAAAGTCCCCAATGTACAATACCTAAAATTTTCATTTCAGCAATTGTCTTTTCAACATGAAGACCCTTTGTCTGTTCCAGGGGGTTATGACAGGTAGAATTCTACCTAAAATCCCCTCAAGTTTCCAGTTCTCCTGGGCACTTCCTCTTTGAAGTACTAACTGTTGCTAATCAATGGTACCTCATTATAGCTTCAGTGTAAGTCTGAACAAAGGATCCATTTCCCAATGGGTTGTAAAAATTAATAGAACATGAAGGAAAGTTATACTTTATATAATGGTAAAGCCTCAGAATTTTAGTGACTTTCAAGATTGATTCCCTATTTTTTGCAAACAAGTTAGCCAAGAATGAGGGATGTTAGACTGCACTAATAAGGATGAAAACCATGCCTGTTTTATGGGGGCATTAAGCTTACACAATTTTGAATACAATCTTTAAACATATAGCAAAATGGAATACAGGGTTGTGGCTTGTGAAAGTGAGGAGTTAGTAGTCTAAATGAGATAGCTGAATGAGATAAAACCCAACTTGAGCACATGCAAGCCAAGTGAGTGTTAAATGGGTCAGTAGAAAAAGGAGAGGGGCGTCAGGCACTTATTTAGCCACAGACACAGGGCTCAGTAGAATCACTTCTGACTTTGGCTTTCTGTAGAAGCATTCTTTAGAAGTAGTGAACCACTAAAAGCCTATAAACTGGGTGTCATAATGCCCAGCTGGTGCAAAGAGACTCTCCCTGGGGCAAGCTGAATTCTGGGTAAGTGCTTTTGATGGCACAGCACAGGTCCATGTTAATGTTTCTAGAGGAGCAAAGACGCAAGAGACATGTAGGAGCAAACACTTGCACATAGCACAGGAAAGGGAATTTGCCCAGAAGAATCTGGAAAGAAAACTTATGACATAAGGGATTTACTCCATGCAGAACAAGATAGTGGGTGACTCAGGAGCATAAACTGAAAGGTTCCTTTCCAATAGAAAGTGTTTTCTTTAAGCATGATAGCAGATGCTAAACACTTTAACTCTCCTGGCTCAGCATTTCTGTCTTTTTGAAAACAGAAAACTAACAAAATACAAAAATGAAAACAAGAGCAAATAAAATGATCATAAATTTTTCCGATTCAAAAGCCATTTAAAGATCTTCTAAAAGATCATTATATGCACAGATTCTCATTAAAGATTTATAACTGAAAGTCTAGGACATTTGGATTAACCACGTGTTATATACTAATTAGTACTGAAAATTATCTTTTTTGAGCAACATTCTTGTTTGCCCATTTATTCTTGACCTATCTCCGTATCATACAGATGCTAGTAGACTGAACCTTGAGCAAAATTTATTATTTAATGCTTTGATATGTAAATAGCACTACTATAAGCTATCACTTATTAAAGCCACATTTTCTAAGAACAAACAGCATATTGCTCATAGTTTAGACCAGAAAGTTCCTGCAGTAGGAAGTTACTATTGATTTGCATTTCCTACTTAAGTAATTCACTATTGATTTATAATTCTTCTCCCTAAACAAAGTGCTTTAATCATTAGGAAAATGAAAATAAGATGAATCAAGGAGGAAATTGTGACTGACTACATTATAACAGGAAGAGAGGCCTAGACGTTCCTTTTTCCTTTTTCCACTCTATTGGGCAGTGTCTTTTATTTTACTTTATTATTTAAACTAAAAATTTCCAATTATTCCAGATTGGTTTTGGAAAGTCTTTCTTCCCCAGTTGGAAGAGACTACTGGAAATAATTTACATAGTGCCTAGACTACACACTATGCTGCCGAATAAGGGAAAAGAATAAGCTTTGCAAATTACTAAAGGATTTTGGTTTCAGATGTTTCCTGTTCTCAACACTCATCTGATTGGTCCCAGTCTCCAAACCTGTTAGAGCATGATCATGGTTGCATGCATTCATGTGCTAAGAAGTAAGAACAGATATCTCAAACAGAAGTGATGCTGGAACTCTGCAAAAATCTAAAATTCCACAGAAGGCTACCAGCTACCATCAGGAGGGGAAGGCACAGGATCTTCTAAAATAAAACATAGACTATTAACATTCATTTTCAGTTTGCTTCCCATGAATCAAATCCTCGTGAGCACATCCATAGCAAGGGCTCCTTAAAGAGAAGATGAGACGATGCTCACAGGGGAATAAACAGATGACCATAGAAATCCCTTCTTCTCTACAGAGAGACACAGTAAACATGGTGTCCAAAGAAACACTGACCCACAGGACCCTGAGATCATTCAGAACCCAGAGCTGAACTCAAATCAGTTTGGTAATTTCCTTGGCATCAAGATGCAGAGTAAGAGTCAAAGTAGAATGCAGTTGGCAAGGTTTACAGACTTTAAAATTAAAGTTAGTCACCCTCCAGCGATTCATAATCACATTTGAATATCTGACAGTCTACCTACTCACACAACAGTGCTACCTTGGGGATATCCTCTTTTAATGAAAGCTGTTTTTCTTTCCTCATCAAAGTATGCTGTTTGTCATCTTACATGTTCTTGATTCTCCAGTTTTCATACTGATATTTCAACATGAATATAATTTAAAATAATGTTTCAGCCCTACTCACTAGAACAGAAAGCCATCACCTACCCTTGGCTCCATTTATTCTCTGCACATCTAGTCTCAATCTGTACCCAAGAATGACTTCCAGTAATGGAGTCACCTCAGAATCTTTCCTCTGGCTTCTACATGGGTCTAGGTAGCTGGCAAGGAGCATCAATTGGAATCAGATAACTGCATGAAGTAGAGGCCAGAGTACTGTTAGTTTTCTCTTCCAACTTGGTGCACTATAGCATTAGTGATCAACGACCTTGTCATATGGCAGCAGCTCTCCCAGGTTTTAGAAGTAGCCTACATGTTTTGTTCATGTTGGCCTAATTATGGTGATATCTTCCTGATGCTACTGGTTTCAGTAGGCTTTGTTAACTCTTTGAAACCTTGAGCCCCAAACATGCCTTAAAGAGTCTCTTTATATTAGCCTAAATAATTCACATGCATTTCTCTCTTTTCCTTGTAAGACTCTGATTAATAGGGGCTGGAGAGATGGCTCAGAGGTTAAGAGTACTGACTGGTCTTTCCAGAGGTCCTGAGTTCAATTCCCAGCAACCGCATGGTGGCTTACAACCATCTATAATGAGATCTGGTGCCCTCTTCTGGCCTGCAGGCATATATGTAGGCAGAATGCTGTATACATAATAAATAAATAAAAAATTAAAAAAATATTAAAAAAAGGACTCTGATTAATAAAATTGAAAAAGAAATAGCATTTATTGTAACACTACATTTGAAGAGCCACGTGTGTGTGTGTGTGTGTGTGTGTGTGTGTGTGTGTAACACTTGTGTAAAGGTGCCTAAGGAGGTCAGAAAAGAACATCAGATCCCCTAGAGCTGGAGCTACATGCGTGTATGAGCTGCCCAATGTTGGTTCTGGGAATGGAAATGTGCTCCTCTGCAAAAATAAGTACTCTTAAACATGAGTCATCTTTCCAGCCTTTCAAAAATCTCTTTTTAAATAAGATGAGTATAACAATAACACCCCCCTCACAAATGTTGTTCAGATAACATGAGACCATTTTTTTTAAACCCAAAGCATACTATGCACATAAAAGGAAGAGAGGGTAGAAACAGTGTGAGAGCCAGAGAGAGGATCAGGGAGTTTGCTGTGAGATCATGTCTCCTAGTAATTTCAGGAGCTACACCATAAAGTCTCATCAGCATGACTGCTGAAGTGTGAGCTTACAAGGCCAACAGCAATAAACATGCTGAAGTGGACAGCAGAAAGCCCACAGGGCCTCACTCGACTCTACACAAAGAACTAAAGGCAACCAAGAAATGCTGAGAGCAGGAGAAATAGTCTTCCCCAGGGAAAAGCACAGAAATTCGTCATCCAATATCAAATAATCAGTCCTGAAAACATATATACAAGTAATATGATACAGACAGGCAGGTGGTATTTGTGTATTTAGCGATGTGTATGTCTATATGTGTACATGTGTATACATATATATGTATATAACACGAATTTGAAAAAGAGCAAGGAGGGGTATATGGGAGAGTTTGTAGGAAGGAAAGAGGAGGAAATGATATAACTGCACAATAATTTCAAAAAGTTAAAAGACTAAAAAATTAAAAAATAAACCCTGATAACACCTGTAATTCTAGCAAAGATGTTGAAAGATGTTGAAATGAGGCTTCGAGGGGTGAAACCTCCAATGAGAATCATCTAAACGTTTACAGATCTCTCTTAGTGACTTAGGCACTAAGAAATTCCACAGCTATGTTACCCAGTTTATAAATGAACACAACATTTTTGTAACTACCCAAGAATCATGAAAAACATCCTGAATTACTTTCTTCTCTCAATTAGTCTCAGAGCTGGTGAGTTTCCCAGCTTCAAAACATTCTTCTCTTCAAGAGACAGTATGGAGGTTAAAATTATTAGGAACAATGTGATGATGGTGGTGGTATTTTACTGAGATTAACTATGTGCCAGCACTAATCTTACCATTTTGCATATGACAAATATTTAAATATTCAAGACAATCATGTAAGGTACTATGTTATTAATGTCTCATTTTACAGACAGGGAAATTGATGCAATAGTTAAGAAACTTACCTATCGGCATATCTAGTCAATAGCAGAAGTGAAAATCCAGCTCTAGCATTCAGGTTCTGATAGCCATGTGCCAAGGTATCACACCCTGCCATTTATACCCTATTCTTATGTGACATGGACATCCGTGTTTCATTCTTATAAATTCAAATATTTTATTTAGAATAATAATAACATTAAAAAATATCAGGTAAGTACTTTGCAGAGTGAATATCATTAGGCTATTTTAATTTATCATTGAATTTTCTATCCATCATAGTTAAATGCTTGTTTTTTTATATTTCCTTTATTGAAATTACATTCATAGAATAGTTTTTCTGTAAACTTTGGACTGAATATTGGATTTATTTGTTAGTCATTCTGTCTATGACAAATGTGATGAAGTATAACTCAAACCATAGGACTTTTCATTTATGAATATTGTAGTTGAGTTTCATAGACTGACATTTAATTTACATGGATTCAATCAAGTTGGCTAAATTTAAAATAAACTTAAGGTTTTCAGTGGTCTCCCAAGGGATTTCCAAATATTAAAATGCTCTATACCCCATGGAGCAAGAGCTGGGTAGTGACTCCTCCAAGAAGAAACTAAGGAACAAATGGGGAAGGGGTATTGTTGAGAAGCCGATTATCAACCTAATGATAAAATATCTCTACACAAATTGTAATTATAAAAATTCCAATATTTTACACTGTGTCAAAAATCCAGCAAAATGTTAATCAAATGATGTCTCATATCACTCAAGCTGACCTACCGGTAAAAAAGGCTCAGAAGGACACAATGTCACTCATTTAACAACCCAAATAAGACATTCTTAGTGTGAATTGTAAAGAACCATTAAGTTAGGGGCAATCTCTAGCTTTCATTCTTCAAAACCATCATAGTAGTGGAAGGCAGCAAAGCACTAAGGGACTGTCCTAAATTAATGTAAAAAGACACAAGATAGGAAGCATGATAACAAAATGCAACCCATCATCCTGGACCAGATTCTGTACTGGGAGATACAGGTGAGCCAGGAATATGGACAAAACATTCTGAAAACCAAAAGAATGATATGAAATTTCCATGTTGTATAACTAGACTGTGGCTACATAAGAAAATACCCAGGAAATATATACTAAAGTATTAAGTAAAACTGTATGCAATCTGTACTTCAGTTGTTCAGAAAAAAAAACCTGTGTGTGCCCATTATAAAAGAAAATGGATAGATACTATTGCTTTTAACATGGCCATGAGATTTCTTTCAGTTGGGACTCATTTCAGGATCACGATTTTTATAAGAATATGGTTGGAAAGCCTTATAGAAACTGATCAAAATTTGGAACATTGCTAAAATCTAATGGAGAAATAATGATAATGTAACAGCCAGCAATTTGAAATTTCCACAAAATTGCAGAAGTGTTGCAAAAACCTCCAATTATTTACTTGCTGATTACAGTGTTTGCATGGAATTGCATGCTGTGTGTATTACCAAGTTATACATGCACATTACTGTACAGAAGCATCCAGTAAGTAGCTTATACACTGTATTTATGGGCAATTTAGGGATTTCCCGGGGTAATTCTTACTATGAACAATTTTCAACTTTTTAAGATCTTAAATCCAGTTTTTAAATATTACTGCAGTGTATTTCTAGAAAATCCAGGTTGGATTTTTTTTCACCCTTAGGTTAAACTTCAAATATCTAAATTTTAAGGACAGGGGTTACGCCACTTTGAAGTGTGTTGATCTGTTCTTATGATCAGAGCCTAATGGCTGTTGATAGCTCTAGGTCGAAATAGGCAAAGGGAGAACACAGTGGAGACACAATGGAAGAGGTGAGTTTATTTCAGAGCCCACCTCAGTACCTGACATGAGAATATTGGGCTCCTTTGTGACAGCAACAGCTCCTGGGTGGCCCTTGCATGCTTGTCCTAGTTTCTAGTAACTGCATTTTCAAATGTGGGCTGTAGAAATATTATTAGAACAATCTATCAATAAGGCAAAGCTGGACTTAATGTTCACAGCAGAAATATATTCATTAAGTGTGGTGACTGACCTTCATTATCATTGGGTTGGATTGACAATGCCTAAGGTATCACAGAGATGTACCTTTGGGGGTGTACCTATGAGGGTGTTTCCAGAGATGGTGATCTGAGAAAGAAGGCCCAGCCTGAGTGTAGGCAGCATTATCCAACAGGCGTCCTGGGGTAAATAAAAGAGGGAAAAGGAGAAAGCTAGATGAGCCCAGACATTGGCATTTCCCTTTATCCTTTACCCAAACCATCCACATATGAGACAGCCACCTCATGGGACTACCACCACAGCCTTTAAATTGTGAACCAAATTAAACCCTTCCTTTTTTAAGTGGCTTCTTCACAGGTATTTTGCCATAACAACAGTGAAAGTAGCTTAGAAAAAGAAAAGTAACTAATATGCTATATTGCTAAGTCATCTGAGCATCTTATAGAATCATGACTGCACCCCCAATCCTCAATAAGATGCTGGCATGACAAATGTACCATAAGCAGTTTAAGGACAGAAAAGCTTGTCTTGCTTCCTGGCTTCAGAGATATTATTCTTACACTGGGGCTCTGCTATTTCTGGGCCTGTAGAGAAGCAGAACCTCACAAAGGTAGAAGCATGTATCAGAGACCACTTACGTCATGACAAGACACGATAGAAAGAATGGAGAGGCAGCTGGGACCAGCTGTGCCCCTAAAATCTACTTCTTCGATCTAGGCCCTTTACCCTAAAGTTTCTTCTACCTTCTCAAATACGGCTACCAGCTAGGATCAAGGCTTCATAAGCGTGTGGGAGACAACCAGCTTCAAGAGATAACATAGGGTTTGCTTATAATTGAAAATAGGGTTACAGTAAAATAATTTACGATTGGTGGATCTAAGACATGGATCCACCAATCAACTAAGAACCAAACAATTGTTTGGTTATCATGGTTGCATTACCTGTCACCCTGAGAAGATGATACTTACTCTCGTGATGATAATTTAGGTGGTATGGCTTTGAGATGAATGGACTTGTAAAATTTTAAAGCAAGCAGTGAAGTATTTGAAACCTCACTTCCCTAGGCAAGAGCTGTCTGAAATAGCAGTCATGTATGCACTTGTGTAGGTGGTTTCTGTTCTCAGCTTCCATGTTTAGGTCTAGTGACAGTAATAGCTCCTCTTTTTAGCCTCAGAGTACTTCACCATCTGTAGTTGGTTTTCTATAACTCTGTCTCACACACTTGTAGACCAACTTTCCATTAAACTCCTTTCAATTATTCCATGCGAATATGCCATCTGTTTCTTGTTGGGAATGCAACTGAGACAGGTATGGATGAACTCAACAAACATTTGTTCACTTGAGTGTATTTATTGTATCTATTTATTGTTAAAATCACCAGCTTTGCTAGTGTGATTCATAATCACAATGCACACTGAAGCCACCGAATCTAGAACAAGAGGCAAACGGCACAGTGACTATAATTGCATCTGCTTGACCTTCCCACTGTAGTGGTCTCGGCTTCAATTCCTTGTGGGGATCCTGGCAGAGGACAGGGATGTGTCAGTTGCTCTGGAATTGCAGCACCCATGCAGCCTAGCCCTTCTCTTTGGCTCTTGGGCCCTGGTTCTGAAAGCTGCAGTTCTTTAGTTTCTCTCTGAGTCTTCCTTGCCATAATAAGAATCTGCCTAGGAACTCAAAATGGTTTTATTTTGACCCGTCCTAGCTGCCAAGAACTGGAGACTTGATCATAAATCTTTGCCAAGTGCAAGGACAGCTGGGAGCTGATTGTGTGTTGCTGTTGGCCTGTCTAGATTTCTAGCATAACTCTGAATCTTGTGCCCTCTAGCCACCTCCTGCTGTGAACATGTGCAAGTCTTTGTGTCTAGATGTGTGTGTATGTGCGTGTTTTTTTTTTTGTGTGTGTGTGTGTATGCTTTAAATACCAGCATCAGTGCTTGCTCACATTAATTCCTGTCTGATAAACCCATTTGTATGATATCTTTCTCCCACAAGAACTTGATAGAGAAAATGAAAATCATGCTACCTGCCACCTCCACTATAATGTACGCACAAAGGAAAGCTTAAAAATAACTAAAGCTTGAAAAAAAAGAAAGAAACCATTGACTTGATGGCTAGGGCCATAGCACAGTAGTAAGGGTGCTATCCTCACATGCATAATCCTCTAGGTTATGCCTAAGAAAGAAAGGAAGGAGGGAAGAGGAGGAGAGGGAGAAAGGAAGGGAGGAAGGGAGGGAGGGAGGAAGGGAGGGAGGGAGGGAGGGAGGGAGGGAGGAAGGAAGGAAGGAAGGAAGGAAGGAAGGAAGGGAGGGAGGGAGGGAGGGAGGGAGGAAGGAAGGAAGGAAGGAAGGAAGGAAGGAAGGAAGGAAGGAAAGAGAGACATAGCTAAATATTTTTAAGAAATAAGTGCACTTCTAAACATATTTTTGAATATTTCTCCAGACTTTCTTCTCCTTACTAAGATACTATCATCTTTATTATACCTATCTTGCAAACACTCATCTAGTACTGTATTGAATTATATTGTGTTATCTAGCAGGGCTGCTTTCTCTGTGTTAAGCCTGTTTGGAATTAAGTATAGGAAAAGACATAAGGCAGACATGAAAGTACAATTATAATCCAATCGTACTGGGTTCCATCTATCATTCTTGGCTTTCATGCCAGGAACTATTTCATTTTAGTTATAAGACATATATTTATCTCAACTCAATGTAAAAACTCACACAACACATATCCTGATACTTTCAGAGATAAAAATGAATGCAAAGCCTTGGTTACACACAATTGTACTAGCACTTTAAAATAAATGGGAAGTGGCTGTTTTTCTGAAGGACCTGTTGTGAATATCCAACACAGAGGCAGGAAGTATGAAATCCTGGGGTATCGTATCAGGCTCCACCCTGAGACGGCTAAGTAACTGAGAAAGGAATTAGTTCAATGACTCTCCTGGATTCTGACAGGATGTGTGGCAGATGCTCAGACTTCCTCCTGAGAACACACACTTACCTCTTATTTCATAGATTACACACTCTGTCTTATAAGACTATTGTGACTAAAAGCGTTGGAATCCAACTTAGACAAACTTGGATGTGAATGCCAGTGCCTAGCCTGACTAGGTTTCTGGCTTTTGTAAAATTAACTTATTTCTTTAAAACTTGGTCATCTCAGTGAAAAGGGGAATAATTCAAACATCTATGCAAAATTATTAAATTAAATAATGCATGGAAAACACCAACGAGGATATCTTGTTTATGCAGAACTCCTGGCACTGGTTTGCAATTTGAAGTTGCTATTGCCACAGGGACAGGGGAATACCAGTTTTTTCTTTGATTCTATTATCTTCCTTCAGAGATCAAAGTAACTGTCCCTCCAAACTCCTTGCCCTGCCACTTGCCCATTGTCAACAGCCCACAAGGGATTTTCTTGCGACAATTCCACTAGCCCGTCATCTTCTTGATCTGTATGCCAGGTTCATCACTGTCTACCTCAGAGGTGTTCTCCTCACTCACTGCCATGGAGCTAGAAAACCTCCCAACCTCACAGAGGCAGAATGAGCCACGATTCTAATTTTTTTTTAAAGATAAAGGAATTGATAAAATGAATCAATGGATAGCATATTGCATTTTTTACAACATGTCTATATAAAATATTTCTATACAAATATCTATTATAAAAATAGGTGTCTGATCACCACCCTTGTTCATCCTATAGTTTATGACTATAAACGCTAATGTATGAAGTAAGAGTCAGTGTATAGTTTTTCAAGAGGTAGATTCAGTTGTAGAACAAACACATGAACTTTTTGAGTTTTGACTATTTAGATTTACCACCCTTCTTAAATTTCTTGGCAGTAACTGAATTATGAAAATAACCAAAATGCTTTACATTTGTTTAGTACCTTAAGATTTCCTGACTTCAACCATGCATGATGGGATGAGCTCTTCCAAAAGAAAAGGGAGGGTGTAGCTATAATTTTCCTGCCTGGCCCACAGTCAGGACAAATCTCTGTCACCCGCCAGTCCCACAGCCGCTCAGACCCAACCAAGTAAACACAGAGACTTATATTGCTTACAAACTATATGGCCGTGGCAGGCTTCTTGCTAACTGTTCTTATATCTTAAATTAACCCAGTTCTATAAATCTATACCTTGCCACATGGCTCGTGGCTTACCGGCATCTTCACATGCTGCTTGTCATGGCAGTGGCTGGCAGTGTCTCTGACTCAGTCTTCCACTTCCCAGAATTATTCTCCTCCTTGTCCCGCCTATACTTCCTCCTGCCTGACTACTGGCCAAGCAGTGTTTTATTTACTAACCAATCAGAGCAACACATTTGCCATACAGAACACCCCACAGCAGGAGGGTATATAACATTAGGACTCTTGCTTCCTGTATCATAATACAAAGAAAGAATTTGAGGTTTTTTTCCTCATTAAACAAATTTTACATGGTAATATATCAGATAATTTGAGATTTTGAGGCTAAAAGGACAAACAACTTCCTTATAAGTTGTCTTTTTGCCAAAGTAGGTAGTTCAATTTTTAATTAGCAATAGGGATTTTGTATACTTCTGGGGTACAACTTAATTATTTGATCTACAGATACATTGTAGAAAGATTCAATTAAGCTAACTACCACATTGCATCACTCACTTATTTACAGTTTTGTGGTGAGAACATTAAAAACCTGTCCCTCTTCATCATGGAGCCTATCCACTGAGCTTTGATGTTCTAGTGCATTCATTTAGAACTGGGAGCTGGAGTCTGAGGAAAAGCTGCTTTAAACTCTACCATTGGGGAAGGCATATGGTTGATAAAGTGGCATTGCAGAACCTTAAGGGAATCGAGGAATCAGCGATTCAGGTCTGTAGGAAAAACACTGCCGGGGGGGGGGGGGGGGGGGCTGCAGTTGTGGCTGAAGTACTGGGGCAGAAGCAGATGGGAACGCCACACTGCAAGGCCTTGAGGGTACCTGGAGAAGCTCTGCACTGTTCATTACTGTGTTGATATTAAGCTGTCCAGTTACAAGTTGCAGACCTGTAACACAACTTAAGACCTCAAATTCAAACTCTGAAATGGCGGTACATAAAGACAATGTTGGAGGCAGGCAGTTAAGGACCCAAATGACATTTTGTTTGTTTGTTTGTTTCAAGACAGGGTTTCTCTGTGTCGCTTTGGAACCTGTCCTGGAACTCACTCTGTAGACCAGGCTGGCCTCGAACTCACAGAGATCCACCTGCCTCTGCCTCCTGAGTGCTGGGATTAAAGGCATGTGCCACCACTGCCTGGTGCCAAATGACATCTTTAAGCATCATGACAAAACCAAGTCATTTATCTCCTTGGCTGCACCAACATCCAGATAGCCAGTATCTGTCTGGCTCAAACCCTCCTGCAAAACTAACCCCAATATCAGATATTCTTTTTCTCTCTCCTTTTGTGTAAAACCTGCTTGCTCATGGGGCTGGACATGTAGTTCAGTTGGCAGGTTTCCTGCCCAGCATTCGCTTAGCTCTAGGTTCAGATTCTCACACATTAACCAGGCCACATCGTTCACACCTGTTATCCCAGTCTTGAAGAGGTAGGAGATGGAAGATCAGAAATTGGAGTCATCTTCAGCTACGTAGTGAGCTCAAGGTCATCCTGTGATACTAAAAAGGGTCTTGGAGACACACCTCAAGTCTTTGTATGTATACTGAAACTATGATCCAGATGGGTAAGTACTCTTCTCAGCGCTACTCAGCAGATTGGTGACAGAACACAGGTTAAAACGCTAACTTCTCAGCCTTCCACCTGACTTGCTGAATTAGAAAACAAAAAAGGTGGGCGGCGGTATACGTGTGTGTGTGTGTGTGTGTGTGTGTGTGTGTGTGTGTGTGTGTCTGTGTGTGCTTGTTCTCAAGATTCTTAGGATTTTTCTGGATTCTAGTTTTAGGGCATGTTTAGCCCTTGAATTAAAATTCTTTTAGTTGTCTATTTTGAATGTTTGCTTAAAAAGGGCTTTTATTTTTTTTTCCAACAAGGATCATATTGGAATTTAAATGCAAAAACAACTTCAAACTCTGGCAGAGCATGTGTTAAAATTCAAAACTGGAAACGTCCTGGTGGATCAGACGTTGGTACATTACGGAGACACATTTCCTCTTTGCTTCCCACACTCTCATCTTAAAAATAATACCAGACAGGAGGAGACATCAAAGCCAGCCTGGGGAGACAGGAGGAAGTGACTGTTCAAACAGGGAGGGATTCAGCAAGGTAAGTCCCTAACAAATGAGCCCTGTGACAAAGAGGGCTATGCCATCAGGTGAACAGATCAGTGTCTCAGAACTAAACAAAACAAAGTGGAGCTAGTCCCAGACATCATGAAAGTTTTCTTGAAAACGTTGGTGGTTAGCTCAGCTTTGTTAAAGAAAATTGCCAAAAATTGCCTGATGTAAACAGCTAAAAATGTTAAATCTTTTTCTTTCTTTCTTCCTTCCTTCGTTTCTCTCTTTCTTTCTTCGTTTCCCTCTCTTTCTTTCTTTCTTTCTTTCTTTCTTTCTTTCTTTCTTTCTTTCTTTCTTTCTTTCTTTCTTTCTCTCTCTTCCTTCCTTCCTTCCTTTCTTTCTTTCTTTCTTTCTTTCTTTCTTCCTTCCTTTCTTTCTTTCTTTCTTGAGAACACAATGGAAAAAGAATGGCACTTGAGTCATGTAGATTTTTTTATTCTCAGCTTCAGGATAAAAGAATGAGTATAAAAAAAGAGAACCATGGAAGGGCAAGGTACAAATTTTGTTTATTCTATATATTTAATCACTATTCATCTTTTAGAGAGTGAAAGTGAAGCCCTGTGGTTAGTGTAAAAAGCTAAGAAGATAGAGCCGGGCGTTGGTGGCGCACGCCTTTAATCCCAGCACTCGGGAGGCAGAGGCAGGCGGATCTCTGTAAGTTCGAGGCCAGCCTGGGCTACCAAGTGAGCTCCAGGAAAGGCGCAAAGCTACACAGAGAAACCCTGTCTCGAAAAAC
>CABHPH010145671.1:25000-29589 GCA_902168325.1 Peromyscus nudipes | reverse complement strand
GAAACATCATGTAACCGTTATCTGTTTTTATTCTTTTAGTGAAAGACGTTGATCCAGTCCTACACTCCTCCTCTGCTCCTAGTCTCCTGTCCAGTCCCCGCCACCCTCCTCCATAAGCGCTTCTTCTGGCTCATCACCACCACCACTCCATCTTGTCATCGGCACACTTGGTGTATGCGTTCACTGATCTCATTGCCGTCACTCTTTCTTTTTTTTTTTTTTTTTGGTTTTTCGAGACAAGGTTTCTCTGTGTAGCTTTGCGCCTTTCCTGGAGCTCACTTGGTAGCCCAGGCTGGCCTCGAACTCACAGAGATCCGCCTGCCTCTGCCTCCCGAGTGCTGGGATTAAAGGCGTGCGCCACCAACGCCCGGCTTGCCGTCACTCTTTACATTTTTTTTTGTAATTACAGTCAGTTATGTGTTTGTGCACATATGCATGCACATGGGCCACGGTGTAGGTACAGAGGTCAGAGGATGACTTTTGGGAGTCATTTCTCTCCACCATGTGAGACCCAGGAATTGATCTCAGGTTGCCAGACTTCGGTGACAAGTGCCTTATTCATTGAGTCATCTTACTGGTCCCCTCTACCTTATCTTTTGAGACAGACTCTCTAACTGGACCTAGTGCTCACCAACGAGGCTAGCCTGGCTGGGCCCCAGGGACCATCCTGTCTCTGACTCTCCAGCTGTGGGACTGTGGTGTGCACTGCTACATCTGGGCTTTTACGTGGGTGCTGAGTATTGAACTCAGGTCCTCATGTTTGTGCTGCAAGCCCCCGGGCTCTTAGCTGTGTACCTTGCCTGTCCTTATATCCACACCACAGTGTCTCAGTTTTTATTGCTTTATGGTAAGTTTCGAAATCTCAAATTGTGAGCCTTCCAATTTTGATCCTTCTTTTTGTTTTGGCTATTCTGGATTTCTTGCAATTCCACGTGGATTCCAGGATCCGTCTGTTTATTTCTATGACGAAAGCAACCAAAATTCAGATAGAGGGATGCTGAGTCTCTAGATCACCTGGGAAGTATCATCAGACACCAATATTACCTATGTCCTCCAGTTTTTGAATCATTGGTACTTGGTTCTTTACCTAGGTTTTTTTTCAAATGGTGCTGGGGATGCTGGAAATCCATCACTGATTAAATCCCATTACTTGCTATAAGTCTGTGCTTTCTCTCTTCCTAGGAAGTCTCCCGTTAAGTCTAACAGGCAAGCACGTCACCTTTACTCCTTTTCCTGTATAACCCATGTTCCACGGTGCAGCCAGAGTGATGCTTCAAAAAAATTCAAAAATGTCAATCTTGGACCAGCTGGATGGCTCAGCAGGCAAATGTACTTGTCATGCAATCCTGGCAACCAAGTTTCATCCCCAGGACCCATGCAAGGTGGAAGGAGAGAACGGACTCCATAAAATTGCCCTCTGACCTTCACACACTTGCTATGGCACACCTACCCACACACATATCATACACACACAATAGTAATTTTAAAAAAAGAATAAAATGCGGATCTGATCCAGACACACCTTTACTGACAGCTCTTAAAGATTTATTTTTTAATTTTATGTGTATGTGTGTGTAAGCCACGTGTGCGGGTCAGAGGCTCTAAGAGGGCATCAAATTCCCGGGAACTGGAATCCCTGTAGCTTCGAGCTGCCTTGTGGGTGTTGGGAATCTGAGTTTGGTCCTCTGAGCCGTCTCTCCAGCTCCTCTTTTTTCCTTTTCTTTCAACGTTAATTCGTTTCTTGTTTATGCACTAGCTGCTCTTACTAACGACCCATGTCCTTGAGGCTGCCTCTGGAGCTCAGGATGGCCTGGCCTTTGTCACGACGACGTTCCTGGAAGAATGCTTTCTTTGTTCCAGCTCTGTGAAACTATGCTCTGATGCTGAACACAGCACCAGCCACTGGTGCTGTTCCTGTGCTAGGATTTCTTTCTCCAAGGAACTCCTGCTTCATCTCTGGGTTCAAATTAAAACGTCACTCTTGCTGGAAAACTTTCCTGATCCCATCTGTGCTCCACGTGCCCCAGGTCCTCTCTTACAGCATGGACCACTCACCTCTGTATTTTATTGTGTGTTTGCACAATCTGCCACATGTCAAGGGCATCCTCATCTATGGGTACTTTAAAATGATTTTATTTTTTGTTTATTTATTTATTTGTTTGTTTGTTGTTACAACCCAACCATATTTAACCAGGGTTTCATGAAGCTCAGGCTGACCTCTGGCCAGAATGACCTTGAACTTCTGATTCTCCTGCCTCCACCTCCCAGTGCTCAGATGGCAGGCTTATAATACCATGCCCAATTTCTATAGTGCTGGAAATTGCACCCAGGGCTTTGTGTACGCTGGGCTAGTACTGTTAACTGAACTACATCCCCAGCCTTGAACAACCGTTTTTTAAAAAAAGGATATATTTTATTTAAAAAATTATGTATATGTGTGTGTCTGAGGTGGGTTTGGGGTGTGTCATGTGAGTTCAGGTGCCTGTGGAGGCCGGAAGAGGGTGTTGCATCCTCTAGAGTGGGAGTTATAGATAGTGGTGAAGGGTCTGATGTGGGTGCTGGGATCCAAACTCAAGTCCTCTGGAAAAGTAGAACATGTTCTTAATCATTGAGCTATCTCTCCAACCCTAGGACTGCTTTTTAAGATCCTCACCTCTGGACTACATCTCTGCAGTGAATGTAGTTCTGAAGTTTCATTCTAGCACATTCCATCTCTCCTACGTTAGCTTCCCATTTACTACAATGAATTCCTTGCTCTTAATCCATCTCAGGCTCCAATCATTCACCTCTGTTCACTACAGATCTTGCCGTCTTTGTATATGACACTATCAGCTGCCAGCCCTTAACTACGCGCAAGACCCATCACTAGTCCCGCCGAAGATCTCATTTAATGCCAGCCACAGTGAGGTATCTAAAATCACCCCTACTTCGCAGAGGAGAAAAACAAGTTCAGAGAGGGTAAATGCTGTGATGAATGCCACACAGATACTATGTGGCATGCAACCACTTGAGCCCAGGCTTGCGATTCTAGCATCTGTGTTGTTAACCACCCTGTCATACCAGGTTTATGTCTTTTTTGGGGGGGAAGAGGGATGTTCATCTGATTCGTTGAAAAAGAATTCCATTTGTTTCCAAAGAACCAGGGGGAGAGACATCTGAAGACTGTCATGAGTAGTCAGAGGAAAAGCCAGTCGCATTGTCGGTGGGGGTGGGGGATGGGACTCCTTTCAGTTAGGAGAGGAACACCTCCCCCAGCATCAGTCGGAAGGAATCCACCTCAACTGGCTGAAGTAGGAGGGGCCTCTGCCTCCCTCCTTTTAGACCAATTAGCTGCCTGTAAGCTGGTGACCTTCCGGGGGAAGGCTGCCTAGAAGCTAAGAGTGAGGGGAGCACAAAGACCCCCAACTCCAGCTACCATCTCTTTGAGGTAGAATGTCGCTTCAAGCTGAGCCGGGACTCCAGCCAGCTCTGCCATGGTCTGTGTCGGGGCAGAGCAAAGACTCTGAGGCTGGGGTGACCGCCCAGAGATGCAGGGAGACACATTGGTCTGGAGGCTGGGAAGCAGGAGGAAACAGGAAATTGTAATGTGATTAGGGAAGAGGTGGGGACTGGTGGTGTATGTGGTCCATGGGTCCTCCAGAGCACCCAGCACCCCTTCCGAAGGGCAGTGCTATTGGACGGTGCTTCATTTCCTCCCAAGTCCAGTTTTTGCTCTTGGGATTAACTCTCCCCACCTTGGACCAAACACCTGTAAAATGTAGACATACACGGCTACTCAGCATATTTACTTTTTCTGAGTTCAAGCAGAGAGTGGGGGGTGGGGGGTGTTAGTAGCGTGCATCCTGCTTTTGGTGGAGGATCAGAAGTGGGGTTTGGGTGTAGGGAGCAGAAGAGCTGGGGAGCACATATGTGGAGGAACAGAACGAGCTGGAAGGAAGGATAAGAAGGGCAGCTCTGAGAGCGGCTGCCGGGAATGGGGACCCCTGTTTCCCTCAGCCCGTGTTTGTTGGATCTTTTCCTTTGAGTTCAGAGACTTTCTTGAGACAGCTTGGGTTCGAGGTTAGAAGGGCCTGAAGTCACAGATGGAAGCAGTTTGCTCCGGCCAGCAGAGCCAGGTTCTGGTGGGGGTAGCTCAGGCCTCCTCAGCTGTGGCATCGATGCCCGCGTAGGTGAAGTTCTCAAACAGGGACATGTTCACATAAGCCTGTGGGAAGAACAAGTCTCAGTGGAGCAGAAGCAGGCAGAACTCCGTGAGTTCAAGGTTAGCCTGGTCAACCCAACAAGCTTCAGGACAACCAAGGCTACTGAGACACTGTCAAAAAAAAAAAATCACTGATTTATCACTCATAAGACTGTTGTTGATGATTTGATCATTTGTATATATGATTAGTTGATTCTTCCTCCTCTCCTTCTTTCTCCTCCCTTCCCTTCACCTCTTCTCTTCCCCTCTGCTCCCCATACCCCTGCCTTTCCCTGCTTTTGAGACAGTCTAAGCCAGGCTGTCCTTGAATTCACTTTGTAGGAAAGGATGACCTTGAATTTGAACTTCCAATCTTGCTTCTGTGCTGAGATTACAGGTATGTGCCACC
>CABHPH010145671.1:0-20000 GCA_902168325.1 Peromyscus nudipes | reverse complement strand
CACACCTGGATTTCTACCTGTTGATACCCACGTCATTCCTTCAATAACCCAAGACATTGCTGAGGTGTATCTAGGCTATGCCTGAGTGTCCTCGGGGGCCAAGCTCTCTGCCCCTTCCCACCTCTCCCCACACTCACACATCACTCTTGGTGGTGTAGACACTGTAGTTGAGAGACTCAATGGCCATCCAACGCACAGGGAGACGGCCCTGTGAAGGAAAGGGTTAGAGGGCCAGGATGGAAGAAAAGGCTATTTGAGGGGCTTGGGGGGCAGGTCCAGGCATGGGTCCTAAGTGGGAGAGGCTGAATGAGACTTACCATTGTCTTCTTCACATACACTTCCTCCCCCCGAGAAAGGCCAAAGTCTGCAATCTTGGAGGCCAGGTTCTCTCCAACCAGCACATTTCGGGCAGCCAGGTCCCTGTGGATGAACTGCAGACAATGTCAGAAGTCAGGGAAGAGCGGGATGGGGGCCCAGGAGCATGGGGCCAGTTGGAGCTCCTGTGTCTTCCCACCCACATATGCCTTAGCCGTGGATCAGCTGACCAGGGTCTGAGGAAAGTTCTCATGCATTCTTTCCCAACTTGGGCCACAGTCAAGTGCAGCTAGTATCCCTCTTTCTGGGACAGGGGTGATTGATTTACCGCCCTCTCCTTCATCCCCTCCCTCTCCTCCTGTTCTTTTTCTCTTCTTCCACCCCTTCCCCTCATCTTTTGAAACAGAGTCTTGCTCTGTGATCTTGGCTGGTCTGGTACTTATTATGTAGCCTAGGTGGGCCTTGAACCCTTGATTCTCCCACCTCTGTCTTTCAAGAACTGGGGTCCCAGCATTACCTCATCCTACCTCTCCTCTTTCAATGACTTCTGTCCCATTTCCTCCACTGTCTTGTCCCCTCTCCCTTCCTGATGAAAGTCCATAAGTGACCTCCATGTTTCAGGTTCTCACCTTAGCCCTATATCCTCAGACATGTTTTCCATCAGCTTCTCCCTGATGCCCCTCTCCTTTCAAAGACTCAAAATTTTGCTGTCTGTAAAATGCCTTCGTTCAGGCTGGAGTGGCCCTCTGACAGCTGTCCCCTCTCTCATCTCATTTGGGAGCCCACCCCACCCTCTTCAGTGGCTCTCCACGCCCTCCCTGCTGGAGTGGGCGCTGAAATGGCAGCCCCGACACTGTCCAGCCCAGGCCTGTCTCTTGAGTGCTAGTTTGGGATCTACAACTTGCCCGCTCAACACCTCCGCCCAGGATGTCTCTCAGGGACTCCAAATCCAGCACCTTCTCCCTATATGCCTCCTGTCCTCTTCTCCATCCATGTAACATTTACAGTCACTTGGCACCAGGGCCTGAGCCTAGGCCTGTGTCCTTCCTTCTCATTGTTCATACCTCCCATACCCAATTAGAACCTGCTGATTGACTACCTGATCAGGTCTGCTCAGTGGCCTCCTCTCTCCCTACTGTTGCCCACCTCACTCACTCACACACACCTGCTTCTCACTCAGGTACTGCATGCCATTGGCTGCATCGCTGGCGAAGCGCAGCAGCTGCCTGGAGCTGAGGGTGGAGGCTGTTCCATGCTCTCGAGCAAATGCTGGATCAGTCTCCAGGACCCTGCTCTTTCTCAGGAAATCTAGCAGGTTTCCATAGGGGGCATATTCGATAGCAATATACAAGTAACCTGGGAGGTAAGGAGACACATGGTGATGGTTTAGATACAGGTCATGTGTTGTTATGAGCATTGCCCAATAGTAAGAGGCAGTCTGTAGCATGCAGGAAAATCCTGTGATGAGCATGGAACCTAGGGATCCCCACAAGCTACTAGTGTGGTACAGGTGATGACTGATGACAGAGGTCTGAAAGGAATAGGCCATGAACTAGGGGCTCACCTCGGTTCTCACAGGCCCCCAAGAGGTTGATGATATTGGGGTGGTGCCCTAGTTTGCACAGAACTTCCAGTTCGCCTGCAAAGTCGCGATGGTCATTTTCAGAAGCATACTCTGTGTAAAGAAATCAGTGTCAGTTTTCGCCATGGATAACTCTGGGAGGGCATCAGTTGCTGGTGGGAGCTAGGTAGAGCCTGGTGATTGTGGGATGAAGGAAGAGAAAGAGGCTGGGGTCTGGAGTCATGTCTGAGGACCTTTTAGCATCTTGATGGCGGCGTTCATCTTGAGCCCATCCTTCTTGATCATGGCCCGGATGACTTGGCCGAAGTTGCCCTCCCCGATGAGGTCCTCAAAGGTGATGTCTTCCCACTCCAGCACAGGGTAACTCAGGGGCTCAGGCTGTGGCTTTGGCCGCCGGGTCAATGTCAGGGTCCCTGAGCTGAACTGCAGGATGGTCTCTTCGCCCTTCATGGGATGGGATGAATAGCACCAGTCCACACAAGAGATGTGGGGGCAAAAGGAGGATCAGAGAGGCATATGGAGAGAGGGTTCAATGGTTAGACAGATGGACAGAGCTAGACAGAGGGCACCCTGGTGGTCAGCCTGGGCCACACCTACAGAGATGGACAGTGCACAGAATCACAGGTGACAGAGTCACAGGTGGGTTTCGGGTCACAGGTGTCTAAGAAGACAAATACAGAGGTATCAGCCTGGGGGTCTAGTATGTGGGCTTTGCTACAAGGTGGAACCCAGGGCTTGTGGGTAAGTTGCCTAATCATGGATAGGTCAAATGGACCAAAAGCATTCTAATATTTAAATAGAGAATTGGAATGAGATGTAATGGGAAAAAGTAAGCTTCCCATTATTGTGCAAACCCCACAACTAGGCTTTATTTATTCATTTACTTATGCCACCTTGGGTGAATTTCTTGAGTGTTTATTACATACTAAGCCCTGAGCTGTAGGGAGCAGGTGGACAGCTTTTCTTCTTCACGGTAGAAGAAGCAGAGGCAATCTTTGTCCTTCTTCTTGGTGTCTAGACATAGTTCCAATCCCAGGCCAGGACCCAAGGACCATAACAAAGAGGACTGCCCAGCTCCCTCTGCTAAGCAGGGCTGTGTTGGTCAGAGTCGATGGCAGGAAAAGGCAGCAGCTGATCGGGAGTAAGGGATTGCAATATGAGAACCTGAAGCAAGGTCCTGGTGGACCATGCAGGCAGGGGATTTCCTAAGTGAATTGATGCCAAGTTTGCTGGGTAAGTGCTGGGGAAACATGGATTCATATGAAGCTTGTGCAGCTAAGGCGTACATCAGAATAAACATGTACGGTCTGTGGTTACATCATATGCAGGTGCACCCATTCAGACATACATGTACACATGAGGACCTACAGGTGTACCAGCACAGGAACACATGCATATATACATGGGATGCACAAGTGCACCACTACATGACACACACATGAGCATGAATATCTGTGTGCAGGCACACACACATAGCAGACATCTATACTGATAAGTGTAATGACCACATGTACACTAACGGCTGCGTTCTCACCGCCTTGCCTCAGCATCTGGCCCTGCTACCCTCTCCCCGCCTCCCACGGCAGTGATGGCTTTCTGTGAGCACTGACCTCAGAGGCAAGGTCAACAGAGCTCAGACAAAGAAACCAGTTGAATCTCTGGACTCTGATGGGATTTTTAAAGGCACCGCAGACACCAGTGTTGAACACTGGACTTTCTACACGAGAGTTAGTCCCAGAGAGAGAGGTGTTTCTTCCTTTCTTTTCTTTCTGTCATTCTTGGTAATGCTCTGAGTTTCTTTTAAACCACTCTAAATAGCAAGAGCCCACGCAGAAAGGGCCAAGGCTAGAGTTCTGATTCTGAGTGGGACAACAGTGGGAAGTTCTCAGAGGGGATGGGACCACCAGGATGGGTGGACATGACAAGATAGGGTGAGATGCCAGCAGCCCTCCCCATCCCGTGTCTGTACGGGCGCGAGGGCCAGAGGGCATGGCCTGTAAGAGGACTAACAACCCAGGAGTGTTTGAAGAGTGAGCCTCTCTCCTCCAGAAGCGGAGGTGAGACTGTAGGCCTCACACACTTCTAGAGGGTCAAAGGCTGGCTATGTGAAGGGCATGGCCACACATCGCTGCCCTTCAAGGGGGCCGGAGAAGCACAAGTGAACAGTTTCCCAAAGGAGGCCATGGAGCTTCCAAGAATATGGGCTGGGGCCGGTGTGGTGGTGCACACTTTTAATCCCAGCACTCCGAGGCAGAGGCAGGCCATCTCTGTGAGTTCGAGGCCAGCCTGGTCTACATAGAGAGGCCCTGTCTCAAAAAAGAAAAAAGAAAGGAACAATAAAAGAGTGGGGCTGGGATGAGAGCTCACAGCAAGCAGGATTCAGAACACTGACCACAGAAGTGTATAGATAGAGGCTGCCTCCCAAGTAAGGGGGTGCCTGTGAGGCCAGCATGGGCCTTAGCTGCCCCTCCAGGATATCACCATGTGATCCAGGCTGATAGCACCCTCAAGAGGTGGTAAGTGAAGAAGACAATACCAAATGGTGGCTTCCAAGCCTAGAATAAGACCTGATGAAATATGAACAAACTGTCTTCTTTTTAACTGAGACTGCTAATTATTCAACCATTAATATGAACGGGCTCATGAGCTGAATTCAGTTCTATAAAAAAAAAGTTCTATTTTGTACCCTAGAGGGTCACTGGATGTAGCTTTAAACTTGTGGCATGAACAGGCATGTGCATACCCATATGTACTTGCATGCATGTGGGTACAAACACACACAATAGACAGTATCATGTACCCAGTGGATACGGGACACTGACCGATCCTGACTGGTAGGTGAAGGTACGTCTCCGATGCAGGCAGCTTCTTCGGATGCACACCAGGGCTAAAAGGGCAGTCAGGATGGTGAGGCAGGTGGCAGAGATGGAGCCTACGACAGCCAGGACCAGCTGCTGGTCAAGGCCCTCTTCAGCCGCCCGGCTCTCTTGAGCTGGGCCCTCACTCTGCAGCCCTAGACACAAAGAAGGACATACTGTGGAGATAGCCTGGGTCAGGGAACCCAGAGGCCACCATGGAATCCCACAGAGGGAGAGGTTGGAGATCCTGGTACCACGCTGTGAGGAGGCGTCATGGATGACTGGAGTTCAGGGTTTGGGGAAGCAACTAGAATAGTTTCTGAGGTAGGAAAGTCAGGGCTTGTGATACCTTAGCTCCAAGTTTGGAGGTAAGGTGGAGGGGCAGAGTACAGTCTTGGGGCTTAGAGAGAGTGCAAGGGCCCATTCTCTCACCATTGCCCAGAGTAGACTCCTCTACGGTGTTGCTCCAGTCGCCGAGACCCTGCACACTGGCCCGCACACGGAAGAGGTAGCGTGTGCTGGCATTGAGGCCACGGACGATGGTGCTTGTCTCCTCTGGCCTGTCTACATCCATCCACTTTGGGTCTCCTGAGCCCCCAGCCACCTGAATCTCCACAATGTACTTGGATATAGGACCAGATGAAGCCTCAGGATGCTGCCATGTGAGCTGGATCTCAGAGTCTGAGAGGGCCTGGGCATGGAGTTTCCGGGGAGCTGGAGGCCCTGGGGAGGTAAGAGAGGAAAGGAAGGGATAGATTGGACGGGGCTAGTTAGCTTTGGGGGCCGATGCATTTGTTCTAACATGTGCTCTTCTTTGTGGATCCCAGCACAGGAGCCACATACTACCTTCCCCTGGCTGGGCTCATCTCCATCCCCAGGTCACCTCCACCTCCAAGCTGCTTCTTCCCTTGGTCACCTTGCATCCCAAGTCCTCTCCATGTCCTCGGTAGCTTAGGCTCCCTCCACCCTCACCCACCGCCCCGTTCTTCACACGAGTCATCATTTCCTCACACATCCCCCCCCCACATGCTCCTGGTGACCCGTGTCCTCCTGGTGTATCTTCTGTCTCCCCCACGCCTCCTGGGTTCGCTCCGTGTCCATCCGGTCTCTTGTAACCTCCCTTATCCCTAGCCCATCAATCCCACAGTGGACCTACCGCTGGGGGGCAGAAGCACGTGGGCAGGGGGTGAGGCGGGGCCCAGGAGGGTGCAATGGTACAGTTGCACATCCAGCTGGTAGTGGGTGCCGGGCGTGAGTCCAGTCAGGAGGGCAGTGCGGGCCTGGGGGGACGAGATGTTCTCCCGCCTCTCTTGTCCCCGGGCTGCGTCCCACAGGCGCAGCAGGAAACCGTCACCCGACAGTGGCACCGAGGGTAGGGACCAGCTCACTCGTAGCCTGTCGGGACCCTCCACGTGCCAGCCCTCTAGCCACGGCTGCAGCAAAGGCTCTGTGGTCAGAGGTTAGGAGGGGTCAGAATCATTCAATGGGTCCTTGGGGGCTAAAGGGGATAATAATCCCCAGTGGGGCAGGGCTGGGACGACCTCCAGTGGGAAAGGCAGGGGTCTTTGGGGGTAGACCAAGACATATTCTGAGTGGGCACGGTCGTAAACCCCGGGGGAACAGGAAGGGAAGACTCTCGGCTTCTTACCAGGACAGTCAGTGGTCATAAGGGTAGAAGGCCCCCAGGGTCCCTCTCCTCCTTCCCCTGGCCGGCTCAGCTGCACACGAACACTGTATCCTGTCTTCGGCTTCAGGTTCATTAACGTCACATTTTCACTGGGATCCACTGGGGGTGGGGTGTGCCGCACACATCACTAGGTCCCAACCGTGTCCCGGGGCCACCATTCCCCCTTAGCCCCCTCTTCTTTTTGTATCACTTCCTCCCGCCCTTTCTGTTTCCACCCTATCCCCTCACTACTACACATCCCTCCACCCCCTAACTCAGACCCCACTCACCCACAATAGCAGACCAGGCAATCATGCTGTCCTGGGGCCGATAGTGCAGGCGGACGGAGGAGATGGGTCCATCCCCACCAAAGGAGACCAACGGGGAGACCACAAGCTGACGGCTCTGCCTGGCCAGGAGCCGAGGAGCAGTGAGAGGCACTGGGGGTACTGCCAAAAAACTGGGAGGAGTCAGGGTCCGGGAGGAAGGGAGCGCTCTGGGATCTGGAGATTATCTAGTTTGGTGGGAGGAGACCAAGTTCAGCAGATGACTGAGATGGCCAAGGCTCAGAGAAAGCAGTTCTGGTCTCTGGGAAGCTTGGACCACAAGGACTTGACCATAAGGATGGAGGCATCTCAAAAGATGCCAGGTGAGGATGTGATGTGACCAGACGGAGGCTGGGAAGCAGCTCTCTGTCCTTGTAATATTGGGTAGAGAGAGGCTGGGATGCAAGGCAGGGACCACCTAAGTGTCATGCACTCTCTTCCCTCCTTCAGCGTTCAATCTATTGATTTGTTTGAAAGACAGAACATGCCAGTGATGAGGTACCTGCTCCACACTTGATGCTTGTTATGTATAACCAGTAATTCTCACAGCCCCTGGGTCATGAACGAAGAAATTGGGGCTCAGAGACATCGCACGACTTGCCTAAGGACACACAGCTAGGAGAATTTGAACTAGGTCTGTCTGATCAGGCTACCTCAAATCAATCAGTTCTACCCTAAAATAGTATTTGCGTTTCTGCCTGGCTTCCTCCACAGTCACTGCCCCTATTCCGGCCTCAGTTTTTCTCTCTAGATTATTGCATTAATGCCTAAACAGGTTCCTTGACTTCTTTCAGACTGACTTTTCCAGAAAGCATAAAAGGAAAGAAAGGAGAGGAGGAGGGAGGGAGGGAGGCTGAGGAGTGTGGAAGACGCAGGGTGGTGAGGTGAAGGAGTGTCAGGTAGCAACAGTTTGTCAGGGGCAGGTACAGATCTGGGGGAGATGAATGTCCAGTTTGGATCCTAAGGAGCCCCCAGTGCCTATGGCTCGTGCAGGGGATCAGAGTCCAGGCGAAGTGGCTGGTATACAATGGGCCCCTGAATCACACACACACACACACACACACACACATGAACTTCCACATTGCCTTTGAGACCAGAACTTGATGCTCACCTTCGGAGGTCCACTACTCAGGGCTGGCATCAGGAGAGGGGTCCTGACTACAGAACACAGTGGTACTGCCAGAGAAGGGTTGGCACCTTGGCGCTAGATGCCACTTTTAGGTAACAGCATTTGCCCTCTGTATCGAGTATACCTTCTGCCAACCACTGTGCTAACTACTTACACGCATCACCTAGTTCAGTCTTCCCGAGCAGCCTGGCCGCTTTTACACAGTAAGAAACTAGCAGAAGGACTCTAACTTGTTTAAGGAATCCAAGTCAGAGTGGAGGGCTGAAGCCAAAGATCTGATAAAAGACTGAGAAGAGAAAAGTGGGGCCTGGTGGGAGGGGTAGTAGGAGGGAGGTGATGAGGGATTGGGAAGCAGAAGGAAAAGAGGAGAGGGAGGGCAGAAGGAGAGTAGGGCTTGGGGTACTGGACTGCCCAGGCTTATAGTGCGGAAGTGAAAAAATGCCAGGTCCATGGAGAGGGTGCTCTGTGCTTTGCTCTGAGTGTTTGGTAGCTCCCTTCTTATTCACCCAACAGAATCCTGTGTACGTGTCCCTTCTGAGGAGCCGAACAGGTTTGCCTGTCCGCTGTCCCTGTGTGTCCACATGAGGCGGCTCAGGTAAAAGAGCAGCATCTCAGAGGTGGAGTTAAAGGGACCCTGGGTGCAGTGGTGAACAGCACATGCAATTCAGGAGGCAGGGCAAGGCTGGAGGTGATCCCGTTCCTGATGTCTTTTCCAGGTGGGACCAAGCTGTGTTCCAGCTTTGACACTGATTGACCACCAGCCTTCTCTGCCTGGAGCTGAGCTTTGCCCTTCGAAGCCCTCGACTTTCCTGCTGGGATCCCCAGCCTGAGCAGCATCAAGTAGTGCCTACTCAGAGTACCATCCATCCTCCAGAGCCTTAGAACACCACTAACCTTTGACATTGACTTTGAAGCGCCGGCTATCTTGGCCACCGGACGTGGATACACGGCATTCCCAGAACCCGCTGTCCCCAAGAGTCAAACGGGGCACCTCAAACTCAGCTGTGGTCCTGTCGAGCTCCACAATGGCCTTTGTAGACTAAGAGACAAGAGGAGACAGTCAATAGAGAATGCATGCTTCCTAAGACAGATAGGAAGGAGTCAGTACTGACTGTTGCTAGAACATAGACCCAGCATCATCCCCTCACCAGTTCGCCCACCCCATTTAAGTCATGGCCAGGCAAGTGAGCAGAGCCTACAAGTTCTGATGGGGTTAGGGGGTCTAAGGAATGAACTGTCAAGCTGGTGAGGTGGGGGAGCAGACAGTAGGTTGGGGTGACTGGGGCTGACCAGGAGCATGGTGCCATCTGGCTTGCGGAGTTCCATGCTGCCCCGTACTGGGAAGGGATTCCCTGCAGCTGCACAGTTGATCCGAGGCGTTGTCCCTAAGTTGAATTCCAGCTCGGTGGCCACATTGAGGATCTGGGGGATCCGGTCTAGAGAGAGAGAGAGAGAGAGTAAAGTCATCCCGAACAATCCTGAGGCAGCCATGTGACCACCAATGTGCTCCCTGTCCCACGCTCTGCATCTCAGAGAGACTCCTACTGTCTGCCCTGCCACTTACAACTGAAATCAGCAAGGTCTTGTGTGGTTCCTTCAGGCCCTGGTTCCCCACATCCAGGTGTAAGGCTCATCTCCTCCATCTCTCCCATCACATTTCCTAGGATCTTCTAAGTCTCAGAGGCAGGCCCCTTATCACCTGCCCCACTCAAAGAGTTCAGGCTGAATTCTCCTCTCTCTCTCTCTCTCTCTCTCTCTCTCTCTCTCTCTCTCTCTCTCTCTCTCTCTCTCCCCTCTCCCTCTCCCCCTCCCCCTCCCTCTCCCTCTCCCTCTCTCTCCCTCTTCTTCTTTATTCCCTCTGTCTTTCTCACTGTCTTATGCTGTAGCCTAGCCTGGCCTGAAACTCACTTTGTAGCACAGGCTGGCCTTGAACTCCAGACAATTCTCTTGTCTCAGCCTCCTG
This sequence comes from Peromyscus nudipes, assembly GCA_902168325.1. Taxonomy (NCBI): domain Eukaryota; kingdom Metazoa; phylum Chordata; class Mammalia; order Rodentia; family Cricetidae; genus Peromyscus; species Peromyscus nudipes. The sequence continues at coordinate 10,161 of CABHPH010145671.1, read as the reverse complement.
AGTGCTAAGAGTATAGGTATGAGCCATTACATCTGCCAACTCCTTCATTTCTGGCCCTTGGCTTCTGTACTCCACCCACAATGAGAGACTCTTCCTCAAATACAAGTCTGACCATCACACACCCTTCAACAATTTCTATTCAGCTGTTCACATTAAGTAGCAACCCTTGGCTTATATTCAAAGACTCCATCACTTGGTCCATCCTGACCACTCCCCTAGCCCCTACTTCAGCTCCCTGGACTTTCTTCACATTCTTCCCCAATCATCTCTCTTTGTCTTTCATATTCAATTCCAGGTCTTGACTCCTCCCCCAAAAGACACTCACACTGGTCAGGGTCTCCCCTAGATCCTATGCACCCGAGGCAGCCATCCTTCACAATGTGGGTGCCTGAACAGTGAGAATACCTACCACATCTGAACTCCCTGAGGGAAGGACTTGGGCACCACCCAACGAAAGAAAGAGCAGAGAGATGCATTTGATAAAGGATCACCTGTCTTGAGGGGTCTCAGTGACATATACCTGACTTCTCACAGTGTACTCCATGCCATCCAGAGGGGCAGACACAGCCACTGAACCGGTCACAAGTGCCACCATTTTGACACTGGCACTGGAGGCGACAATCAGCCCCAAAATGACCAGGGGCACATGCTAGGAACAGAGGAGGTATAGTTAAAATGGGTCAGTCAGGCCCGGCAGGGTACAGATGGGCACAAGCTATTCATCAGGCTGGTGTGGTGGTGGTGGTCGGGGCACCGATAAGGGAGTAGAGGGCTTGGTCTTTAGGTCAGGGTCATAGTGAAGGGTCTGGCACACTTATGCCCAGAGGAAGTGGCTTAGTCCATACCTTCCTGGCACTGGCTTCCCCTCCAGCCAGATCCACAGGAACATCCATAGGGATCCGGGAGGCAGAAAGTGAGACCCCGACAGCCTGCTGTGCCTGGGCACTGTTCCTGGCAACTCTGCCCAAAACGGCCCTCTCTGCAGGCTGAAAACAAGGTGTGTGGTGTGTAGACTCCGTTGGGCCTCATACTCAAAGCTTCATCTCCCTGGTTTCAGAACCTTCTCCCAGTCAGTGCTGGCTCTCCTACTTACCTTGCTCACAACGGGTACCAGTGAATCCTGGGGGGCACACACATTCGCCATCATGGTCGTGACAGACACCTCCATGCAGGCAGCCTGGGCAATCCTTGACACACCCTGGCCCCCAGCGTCCAGCCCCACAGCCTGGAGGAAAGTGTTTTCAGTAGCTGACCCTCACCCAGCTGACCCCACAGCTGCTGAGGACTAGGGTAGCTCTGGGACCCTCATGGATCCTGAGACCCCAAGGAAGTACATATAAGGCTCACAGCCCCCCACCCCACCCCCCACCCCCCACGACCTCTGTCTTCTGCTCCTCACCCCGCACGATGAGCCGAAAGAAGGCACTACCCAGGGGGCTGGCTTCGAGGTAGGTGGCACTGTAGATGCCACTAGATGGTGGCTGCACATTCTGGAGATGCAGCTGAAACCGCCCGTCATGGGCCTCGTGCCAGTCAAGGGTGTGGAAGTAAGATCCTGGGGGATACAATTAGGTCGGGGCCTTCAGAATCACACGAGAGACTGGTGTTACCTCCCCCTGCCCTGGTCACACCAATGTGGCCTGTGTGCATTGATCAGACTTGGGAAGAGGAAACCACCAGATACTAGTATCCAAGCCAGGAAGCCGGAGAACATCCTCTTTATGTTCTCTGAGCTTCCCAATAAATCAAGTCCTCCCTTTCCTTCCTCTTCATTTAGTAATTCAGCTCTTTTCTTATGACTTTTTTTTTTTTTTCCGGAGCTGAGGACCGAACCCAGGGCCTTGCACTTGGTAGGCAAGCGCTCTACCACTGAGCTAAATCCCCAGCCCTTCTCATGACTTTTATAGGAGCTCTCTGCTTCCACGCTAGCCCTATCTGCCCACCCTCCCCTGGACAGCCCCCGGGATGCTTTTATAATAGACTTGTCTGTCCTCTATTACACTTGGGGCTCTCTCTCAGAGCTCTCCATTGCACCAGGATGAAAACCAGTCCTTTAGCCATTGTTTTCGACAGTTTGGCCCTCCAGTCCCATACCTCACCACACCCTGCCTGACCCCTAACATTCTTGAATTCCTAAATGCTTCTTGGCCTTCTAGAAACATCTGGTATGTCAGGCCTTTGCTCTTGCCAGCCCTGCCTTCTAGAACATCCTTTCTCTCTCTGTCTCGTTTGCTTTCAGGGCTCTCTCCCGGTCTCTCCATTTAGGACCCATACTGTTAGACAAGGATTCAGCCCCTCTTGTCTTTGCTCAGAACTCTAAACAGACCTCACAGATTCAGGTCTCCCTGCCCACTTCTACATTTCCTGTTGGTTCAAAGCCTTCTACCCAATGAAAAGGATCTTCTCTCTTAGGAGCCAAGTACCGAAGAGTCAGTCAGCAGATTGTGGGGCTGAGGCAGGCATTTTGGGGGCTACTCAGAAAAAGAGTCCTTCCATGGAGCGGATAAGGACAGGGCAGTGGGCAGGCAGGGCACATAGCTGAGACCCACATATCATGTGGACTCCAGCACATGCCTGCCTTGGGCATCAAGGATCCGAACTGGGCACGTCTTAGAGGGGTCAGACGTCCCTCGTGGGCACTTGTTATCAGCTGTCTTCTTTCCCATGGGGATCGCTGCTCTTCTCAGGCAGGCCGTGTGACAGCACCTGCTCACTCCCAGGGGAGAGTTGAAGATGAGGGCTTAACATAGTGCGCAAGAGGTAGCTGGCCACAGGCTCCTGGACCTCTTAGTACAGGAGGTGAGTGACTCAGAGCTGGAGATGAAATGGGGTCTGGTGAATCCCATGGAAGGACCCTGGAGGTTGGCCAGGAGGATGACGGGTGTATCATAGTGATTGGCTGAGTATATGGAGGGCAATGGAGGCCCTGGAGTGTCAGAACCATGCATGGGTCTACCTGTCCAACCAAATGCCCCTCACCATTGTTCTTCCATATCACGTCCGTCTGTTTTGCCTTGTGCACACGTGCAGAAAGCACAGCTGTGTCTCCTTTGTTCACGGTGTGTGTGACCTTGTCTGGAAACAGGTGGGCTGTGGGCGAAAGGTAAAGTCAGTGATCAAGGATAGCAGCCCTCCCTCTGTCCCTCCACCTCTGGCAGGCTCACCTCCCGGGCTGTTGTGCACATAGAGGACTCGAGTGCGCCGTGTGCTAGTGCCGCCCACGCAGGAGAAGACGCCTACCAAGTCTGAGGGCTTGGAGAAGCCACGCAGCGTGACCTGGTGGGAGCCATTGCGTGCCAGGTTCAGGGGCTGCCCGGGTGGGAAGGTGCGCACTATGCGGTCATCCTTCTCCAGCAGCAGGGGCGGGCCCCAGGCGTCTGAGCCCCTCCCTGCCCCAGCCTCGCCAGACACGCAAGTCAGGAAGAAATGCTGGGGGTCGGTGATGCGCAGGTTGGCCAACAGTGTTAAATCCACAGCTGCACCTGGGACCAGACAACAGTGACTCCATGGTGGACCCTGCCAACAGCCCCAGAAGCCTGCAACTCCAGCAGTAACCCTGGTGTTAATGTTTCACTGTGCCCTCTGAAGACTTCACTTTATCAGGGATTTCCACCCCATTCTCTTCCCTTCCACACACGCTTGCCCTTTGCCCTTGTGTCTCTTCATCCTATAACACAAACAAAAGCACACATCCTTCTCTGGCTCCAGACAGATGCAGCCCTTGACAGCAGGACTTTCACAGGGAACGATCTATGCTTCTGTCTCCTTACTTTGTCCCTGTCCGGTCCCTGCCCTGACTCCTTTCTGAACCGTCTCCACCACAACTATCCCTAAGCCACTTGTCCCTGCCCCGCCATGGAGGTGCAGGTTAGAAGAGCCACTCAGACTGGAGTGTCGTGCAGACACCCTCCTTGGTGCTTAAACAATTGAGAACTATTTGACTGGCTGGGATTGAAGGTAGGCTAGGGGCAGAAATGAAGTTGCTAGCCCTACCTGGCCCAGAGGGACATAGACACAGTCTAGGTCCTGCCTTGGGAAGCTGGAGGACCAGACATAGATATCCCTCCCAGCTGCAGGTGTTGGGACAGAGGGAGGAACACCTAACCAGCTCGGGGGAGGGGAGGAAAGAGGACATCGGGAGATGCAGAGAGGGGCTTCATCAGAGAAAAACCACTGAAGGGCTTTTGAAGCTTAGGCAGGGTACATGGGTGAGGAGAAGCAGGAGGAGAAAGGTCAGGGGTAGGGAGAGGCCACCCTGCATGCAAAAAGCTTGAGTAACGCACAGAATGAGAAATGTTGTCCTGTGGAGAGATGGGCTGCCCAAGGCTAGCGGGACTGGAGCATAAATTTGTACCCCACAGTGGGCAAGACCAAGGGGAAGAGCCTGACTAGCCTGCCTCAGATCTGTGACCCCAGCCCTTCCAAGACCCCTTCTTCCTTGTCCCTTTCCTGTCTGTTAACTGCAATGTAACTTAAATGCCACTTAGCATATCAGTTCATGGTCTTCGGCGGTCTGTCCTAAGTATAAAAAGCTGCCATTTACTGGCCGCTCTCAGGTACCCAATGCCCTTTCTCTATGGCATCCTCACGGCCTCCAGTGAAGTTGATTTTCTTTGCTGTCATCATTATTCTCGGGCTTCCTTGAGCACGTTCACCTACTCCCAAGCTTTAACTGTCACCTCTGAGTCAGGAGCTCTGGTGTGGCCTTTCAGCTCCAAAGGCATTTCCATCCGTGCTTCCTAAAGCCTCGCCTCTCCCAAGTTCCCTGACTCAGAGGACAACGCCCACTACCTGAGACACTAGCTTCAGAGTCATCTACATTTCCACTGTCATAATAATTAATGTTTATTGGACGTCAATTATGCATCGGGCTCTTTAGTGATGTCTCTTACTTTCCCGGTCTGACCGTCCTGGGAGGTGGGTGTTATTATTCCCATTTTATTACCAGGAAACAAAAGCTTAGAACTTGCCCAAGGTCATACAGTTAGAAACCAGCAGAGCCAGGTTGTCCAAGTCTTAAACCCTCATGGCTTAGCTCTCAGGCTGGCACATATTTCTACAGTTTTTCTTCCTAAACCTTGCTGGCCATCCCTGTCTTCCATACCACCTTTGTTCAGCCCTCTTCTTTACTTACTCAGACCATTTCAGAAGCCGCTGCTTCTTTTCCAATTCATTCTCCAAAGTGATTCCACCAAGACTCAAAAACACCCTGTGACTCATTTGCCTGCAATGTCCCGTGGCTCCCAGGTAGCTTCAGGATGATGCGTGCAATCCTGAACATCCTTGTGGCTAACCCTTGGCCCCTCCAGCTTTCTCTGCAGAGTCCTTTCTTCCTATGGACTTTCATGCTTCCCAAGCTCGCACTTACTATTCTGGCAGCTACCCCTTTTAAGGACATCTTTCTTGTTTTCTTGGCTTACTGCTGGAGGCAGAGTAAGCAGTGCTCCTCAAGAACTCTATGTCTGTCTCTGTTTGGCCCTCATGCCTGGCCTGTGCCCCTCACTAGACTGTGCATCACTCAAAGGCAGCCTCTGATTTCTAGTCCTCTAGTCAGCAGGCTGAAAGAATCTGCCGCCCATTTTCAGAAACCTTCTCCAAGCCTTCTGTACACAACTCCATTTAAACACAAACATATCCACCCAGGGGGCCAGCATCATTTGATTTCCACCAAATAGGTTTGGGAGTCTCCAGACACTCAGCCAATAGAATACCATTGGTGCTAAATAAATGTTTGATGTTATTATTATTATTATTATTTTGAGACAGGGTCTCTCTCTATGTAGACCAGGGTGTCATTCAACCCACAGAGATCCACCTGCCTCTGCCTCCTGAGTGCTGTGATCAAAGCCACCGTGCCCAGCTGTCCAATGACTTATTGAATATGCCCAACACAGTTACTCCTGAGGTCCAAAACAATGGCCGTCTTCTGCCCTCCCCCATACACAGGCAGTGGTTTCTAGCACCTGCCTGAGTTTTCTCCATCTTGATCTCATTTTCTGATGGAACAAAGTGATGATATGATGATGGTGATGATGATGGTGATGATGATGGTGATGATGATGGTGATGATGATGGCACAGTTTCTATTTTTCCCTCTGATTTTTAAATTGTGTTAAAATACACATGCCCTAGAATTTTCCCTCAGAACAATCTGTAAACATTTAATTCGGTGTTAATAAATACATTCATGGTATTGTGTAAACATCACCACCCATTTCCACAGCTCTTTTTGTTTTTGTTTTTGCCACAAGGTCTCACTACATCTCCATGTGACTAACATGGAGTTCACTATGGAATCCAGGCTAGGCTCTCAAGTGCTGGGATTAAAGGAGTACACTACCACACCCGACTCTGTAACTTCTTTCGTCTCCACAAACTGAAATGTTACACCCCTTAAACAATACCTCTCATTTCCCCTCCCCCAACCCACGGCAGCCTCCATATTGTGAGGTCCATTGCTACGCTATATTAGGGTTTCTTGGGGAGGGCTGGGATTAAGACCTGGAAACCAGGGGTTTGGGAGGCACCCAGGGCAGACTTACCAACACGAGAGGCCAAGAAGAGAATGGGGAACAGGAAAGGGAACCCCCACCAGACCATACTCCGGAGGCTGACCTGGGCCAGCCAAGGCCAGCTGGGCCTGGGGTCAGTTGCTGTGGGTCTGTGTGCTCAGCCTGTTCTGCTTAGTGTGCCTTGGTGCTGGGGAGGAAGAGGAAATGATGGCTGGGGTGGGAGGGGTGGCAGGGGAGAAGGGTGGGAAGACTTGTCCTGTTTCCCAGCCTGTAGTCCTCCCAGGTCCAGCCCCCACAAGTCTGGGATGGGAGTGGCTTACAAGTCCCTGGAAGGGGGCCACTTGAGGTGTGTGTGGGGGGGGGTTATGACAAGGACAGACCTGGGGATGGCTGGACTGACTTCTCCTCTGTCCCTTCCATCTGTTTTGCTGGAGCACAGGAGACAGGAAAGGGAGGAAGCCAGTGGCTTCCGCCTATTGAGGACGTTTGGAGGCAGGACATTGTTCTGGGGCCTCCCCTCCTCCCAGGGGACACACACACACACACACACACACACACACACACACACACACACTGAGGCTCACGTGACACTTCATGCATGTGCTCCAGGACACAGACAGTTACCCCTGATCCTAGAGAGCAGGTTGCAGAAACACAAGCCTGAAAGAAGCAAAGGGCTTAGGAACATGAAGACCCTTCCAGTCTATCTTACGTTCCTTTCTCATTTTACAGATGGGAAAATGGAGGCCTGGGGTGCTTAGGGAACCCTGAGGCTGTGACAAGACTGGGACTTAAACTTCTGGTCTGGTCGTTGGTTTCTTGGTGCTGGTCGCTCCGCAAGAGACACACTGGAGTACCCAGGGGAACACACGGGCAATGGTCTCTGGCACAGCTGTTCCTCATCCACAGCGGCCCGTAGGCTTCAGCTCCATGTCTGTCTACTGTTGCTAACCATGTCTGTGTCTGGACACTGAGGGAATAGAAGTCTACCCAGGGATAGGCCGCCACTTTTTCTTGTTTCAAGATTGAGACATAGTCCTATGATGTTGTTCAGGTTAGCGTGGAACTCACTTTATAGTCCAGGGTGGCATGAACTCTTTATGTGGCCCAGGGTGGCCTCAGACTCCTGATCCTCCTCCTTTCCCTTCCTGAGTCCTGGCATAGGCATGTGTGCACAGCATAGTACACATTCTCTAGTCAGACGACAGCTTGTGGGAGTCACCTCCCTCCTTCCCATCATTTGGTTCCAGGGATCGAATTTAGGTCACCAGGCTGGGTGCCAGGTGCCCTTTTCTGCTGAGACATCCCATAAACTCACCTGGGAGTAGTCCCTGCCCCTTAGTCTGTCTTACAAAGTCCCATTGCTGCGTTTCTTAGGCTGTCTCAGCATTTCGATGCCCATGTTCCCACTGCCGGCTCCCAGGTAGAACACGCCCCATAGAACAACAGGGAGGTGCTTTCGGGGAGCAGGAGGAGCTATGGGGTAGCCTGGGCTCACTGGTTAAATCTGTGTCCTCCTCTCCGCTAGCAATGAATGAATGGCGCTGAGAGCTGGTACCAGCTCAAGTGACTTGGAGGTTTTAAAATCCCCCCCTGGGGCTGGGAGTTTGTTCCAAGTCAGTCCTGGTGAAGGCTATATTCTTTTCTGATCCAGCAAGCGCAAAACCACTTTTCTGGGGGAAGCTGGGTCCCTGGAGGTTTGTTTCTCTGGTTAGCCCTTTTCTGAAGGTGTCTGAAGGGGTCCTGGGTGGGCTTGACCCCTAGAACACAGCGAGAAAGAATCGAGGAAGGGCAACCAGAGCTTTTGCTAGGCCTGAGGCTGGGAAGATTTTCTGGACAGACTGGGAGAGGGGAGAAGTGGTTGATGCCTTTTTAAATTTTTTTAAAATGATTGAAGTATTTTTACTTTATATGCATTGGTGTTTTGCCTGCCTGCGTGTCTGTGTGAGGGTGTCAGACCCCCTGGAACTGGAATTACAGAACAGTTGTGAGCTGCCATGTGGGTGCTGGGAATTGAACCCAGGACCTCTGGAAGAGCAGCCAGTGCTCTTAACCACTGAGCCATCTCTCCAGCCCCTGGTTGATGCCTTAAACTCCAGCCCACCTTTGAATCTGGGATGAGCTAGCAGTTGGAGTAGGCATTTGTCCAGCAGGATATTGGCTCAGGATGCTTTTATGGTACTTGCCCTTACTTTTGGAAAAACTTTTAGGAGTCTGGATGTCATTGTGGAGAAGTATGGAGAACATTTTCTTTTTAAATTATTATGTTTATTTTATGTGTATGGGTGTTTTACCTGCACGTATGTCTGTCTGTGCACCATGTGTGTGCAGTGCCTGTGGAGGCCAGAAGAGGGGGTCAGATGCCTCTCGCATTGGAGTTATAGACGGTTGAGGCCACTATGTGGGTGCTGGCGATCAAACTCAGGTCCTCTGGAAGGGCAACCAGTGCTCTTAACCACCGAACCATCTCTCCAGCCCTGAGAACACTTAGTTCTTGAAAACGTCTTTTCTGAATGGGCAGGTTTGAGAAATTGTGACATGAGCACACGCCAAGCTCCAGGCCTTTTGTCCCCCCCATTTTCAACTGGAAAAAAAAACCACAGTCATAATTGTCTGTACATCAACAAAAGGCAAATGTTGCAGAGTTTGTACACAAGCATTTGCATTATAAAACAGTGCCCTGTAAGTGTGAGCACATTTTTACATATGTTGAAAGTAACTTAAATACCATCAGTTTACAAACAGCAAGTGCTGAGTGAAATACCATCCCACAAACAAATGTTGAGTGGGTTGTGAATACATCTGCTGTTACAATAGGGATATTGAAACCGCAAGGCATAGCTTAAATTTTCAGCCCCTGGAAAATTAGAGGCCCAAAATAATGTGAATATAAACAGACGTTCTACATATTGTCGGGTTAACTCCATAACCCTAGCAAGGTAAACTACTGAGAGAGCAAAACTAAACATCATTTCCCAACAGCAAGGCATGGTCAACTCCACACCAGGCAGATAATTCACTTCTGATAAAGCTGTTCTTCCCCATTGCAGAAATTCCGAAAGCTGTGGGCACAGAGACTTTTGGGGGGGGGGAGTTGATGTCATTGTGGAGATGTATGGGCTTTTCTGGGTTGCAGGGATCCAGGGCAGCTGGGCTTCCTGGCTGAATACTGACATGGAGTTTTTGGCACACTCTCCTTACAGGGACTAGGTCTTCCTTGAAGATGAATTTGTTTCCACAATTTCAGGAAGAGATGTGCCTCCTCCTCCAGGATCCAGCACGGCTTGGCAGCCTGAAATAGAAGTGGACTTTTTCCAGGTAGAGACTAGTGGCGTGACTGTCTGTGAAGGTTCTAGCTGGAGAGCCAGGAAGGTCATGAGACCAGAGCGGGGTGGTGGAAGCCAGCACTTTGAAGTATTTATCTTGGAGACTTTTTTTTTTCTCCATGATTGGCTAATGGGGAAGCAAGAAACACCCTCTTAAGGTTGAACAGTTAACACAGGTTCTCAGTTTACACTGACCAAGCTGTGGTCTTACCATGCATCCTGAATAGGCAGTTTCTGCCACATATTCTTCTTATGTGAGTTCTTTTATTATCTATTTGTGTGTGTGTGTGTGTGTGTGTGTGTGTGTGTGTGTGTGTGTGTGT
>CABHPH010145670.1:34687-46868 GCA_902168325.1 Peromyscus nudipes | reverse complement strand
TTTTTTTTTTTTTTTTTTTTTTTTTGGTTTTTTCGAGACAGGGTTTCTCTGTGTAGCTTTGCGCCTTTCCTGGAACTCACTTGGTAGCCCAGGCTGGCCTCGAACTCACAGAGATTCACCTGGCTCTGCCTCCCGAGTGCTGGGATTAAAGGCGTGCGCCACCACCGCCCGGCAAGTTTGTCATTTTAAATGTGGAGTATTAATATATTTATTGTTTTATGTAGTTCAGGAACTTGCAAGGCATTTCCAGTGTTGAGGTTACAGATACATGCTACTATGCCTATACCATGATTTGTGTTTTTATGCTTTGGATAATCATCCTGTTAGATACTAATAATCTTTCATGTTTTCTGACTAGAGCAAGTTACTCAGATGGAAAGCTGCAAGCCCCTCCTAAACCATGTGCAGGCAACCAGGGTACCCAGATAACGGTAAGAATGGTACATGGGAATAAAACTGGTGACAAACAGCTTTGTAGGAATGCTTGAAGTAAAATATAAAATGGATTTGAGTTTTTGATGTAAAAATCAAATAAATTTTGGCTTCTAATAGAAGTCCCAAGATACCTACGCTTCTAAGTAAGAAAAATGATTATTGGGTTTTATGACATGGCAGCCTGTCTACCTTCTTGTCTTTTGTAAGGAGCTGGAATGGTAAACATCAGTGGCAGAGTAGTTGGCATTGAAAAAACATGGTTGACAACAGAAAACATGGATTGGAGTCCCAGTCTTATCTTTCAGTGTGTGTGTTCACAGGCAAATCACTTAACATCTCAGAATTTCAGTTTCTAGTGTCTCCAGTGGAACAAAGAATTCCTACCTGTCTGCCTCAGAGGGCCTCGGGTGGGTCATGTGAATGTTGTTAGTCAAGAGGAAACTCATCATGCAGCCTTATCATAGCATCTCAGTGTCTTTCCAGTCTGGGATCCCATAGAGCACCTCACTTTCATGTTACACTTCTTTGGTCCCTTTACTCCTGACCCCATCTGTAGCACATCTCAAGTCCTAGGCATGAGAGACAGGCAGGAGTCAGAAACAAACCTGGGCTTCAAAGTGCTGCCTAGAGGGAGCCTTAGCTGCAGGCATTGTGTGATGGTTGAGAACTCCAAATCATCTCCAGAGTTTTATGATTGTCTTTAGTTTGAAAAATGTCTCTGAATGCCATGTAATATAGTAATTGATTATAGAGTTACATTCATGTCTTACTCTCTTGAGCAAGACAATAATTTTAAATGTCCTCATGTTTTTAGTCCTTTATATTTTTAACAAACAACATGTCATAGAGCCATCCCCCATTATCTGTTTGAGAAGTCAATGAATGTGGATGTAGGAAAAATACCCTTTAATTCCCTTGTTGATGCTTCCTTACCCCTTTCCCCTCCCTGAGTCAGGACTTAGAACAGTGCTGTTGGTAATGTCACTGGGTTCATTACCTTGAGATCCAGCTTTAGGTAGACAGTGCAAAGCTTTCCACATACATCCATGAACTTACAAGACAACTGGATCTCTCTTCAGGTGGAGGACCTTTTTTACAACATAATGACAAGGAGGAAAGCTTTGAAAAATCCAAGTGAAGAGTATGGGAAAATTTTGGAAGTTGTTGGCAGGTACTGTCTGAAATCCGGGAGTGAGTCCTTGAGCTCTGTCATTAAAGGAATGTGCCCCAGCACTTATAAATTGAGAGTATTTGAAAACTGGGTGCAGACAACAAAGCTGGCCTGTGTGCTGGTCTGGTCCAGTTTGCTCATCAGCCCTGAGTCTTGACTCATCTTGCCAGGGGCACAGTTGGTCTCTTTTGGTGGGGTTCACTGCTGGCTGATGAAGCGAACTGATCTTAGCTACCTTGAGCCAAAAAGAAATCACTCAACAGTTGCTCACTGGGTAGGAAGAGGTAAGACAGGGTATTCTCTTTTGAAGATCTGTTCTGGACAGTGCTATGGTTGGCATTACTGGGATTCATGGTTCTGTGCCCACAGCTCTGGGGAAACTTCTTGGTTGGCAGTTTTTACTTGACATGCCTTAGGAGGGATGGGATAAAAGGAGTTTCCCAAAGCAACTTGGAGGCTGTTAATAGGAAAAGGAGACTCAGAGCAGCTAAAAGCAGAATTGTATTTCAATAAACGTAGTATATTTGTACAAATGGGTTCTAAATGTGGTAAGGTGGAAAATTGTTATTTAATAAATGCATTTCATTAAACACGGTACTTTGGTTCTTGGGGTTGGTGAACAGAAGAGTGATAAAGTTGTCTTCAAAAAGGCTGTGGAGATACTGGAGCAGGACCCAGCAGCCGGGAAAAAACAGTGGGGAGAATCAAGTACAGAGGGTAAATCTGAGTGTTAAGGATGTCCTGATGGCAGCCAAGGCCTTCTGATGTCATGAAAATAAACTTGTAGGTTCAGATTGTGCCAAGATCCAGTCAGCAGCCTGTAACATTCTGTTTTGTTTGACGTAGTCACATTTGGCAATGTTATCTCCATGAGTCTCTGTTGCTTTGTTTTCTTGTGGATAATATAGGTTATACCAAGGTATTTTGATTGTACATATATTGTACATATCTTTGTTTAAGTCACCTTTTTCTTATAAATCTACCAATTTATTTAATTAAAAGTAGATCTCTGAATTTATTATGCATTTGACTATCCTCTGCTTAGCTTTTACTTTTTCTTTTCCAGGTATTCAATACACAATTCAGGCATTAGTTTCTCAGTTAAAAAAGTAAGTCATGATTTTTTCAAAAAGATATATTCATTTTTGTTTTATATGTACAAATGTTTCTCCTGCATGTATTTCTCTGCACCATGTGCATGCCTGGTGCCCACAGAGTCCAGAAGAAGGTCATCAAATCCCCTGGAAGTAGAGTTACGGATGGTTGTGAGTGCTGTGTGGATGCTGGGAAAAGAACTTGGGACCTCTGCAAGAGCCTCAGCCAGTGTCTTAATGGCTGATCCACCTCTCCAGTCCCTAAGTTATGATTTTTGAAGGACAGTTTGTATTAGGAAAGAAAGTAGGAGATTTTTAAGAAAGAATTCTACTTCTCATCCAGTAATGCCATTGGATATCAAGTCACCATGCTGTCTGTTTTCCAGCAAGGTGAGACAGTGGCCGATATCAGAACACTACCCAATGCTACCACCGTGGACAACATTCGTTCCATCTTCGGAAACGCTGTTAGTCGGTATGTGAGTAATCCATGTTTAACAAAATCTTTCGAATCCCTTCCCTTGATTCATCAACCCATTACATTATTTTCAGACCTGCCGAGACAATGGATTCTGTAGAGTTGGTGTAGTCAGATATCCAGGCCTGTTTTCATGTTTCACGTTAGTTGATCCAGTCTCTCCAGTCTCTATCTCACATAGTCAGTGCTCTCTGGGAGTTTTGTCTCCTGAATGCTGTGCCTGTACATCCACTTGTTCTTTTATACGTTGTTTTCAAAATGTTTGTAATTTAGAATTCTGTCACCCTTAATGTTCCTGTTTTCCTTTTATTCCATTATTGCCAGGTGAGGATTTAATTTACTTGTCATTCAACATTGATTAATTGCCTTTCTTATTTCAAGATTTGTATCAGAAGTTAGGGGTGTAAAGGTGAATGAAATTTTTCTGTTCCCTTTTTTTTTTTTTTTTTGGTTTTTCAAGACAGGGTTTCTTTGTGTAGCTTTGGAGCCTGTCCTGGATCTCACTCTGTAGACCAGGCTGGCCTTGAACTCACAGAGATCCACCCGTCTCTGCCTCCCAAGTATTAAGATTAGAGGCATGTGCCACCACCGCCCAGTGAAATTTTCTGTGCTTAAAGACTAAATTTGCAGGTGTTAGCAGCCCGTCATTAACAAAGAAGGCCCAAGAGAAGAATTTGCTTATATTACGAGTTCCTCTTGAGTGCCCCTCTGTTTGTAAAACCCACCATTTCCATCACAGGTTTCTTGCTAGGAATTCCTGATTTGGACTTCACAAAGTCCCTAAGGCCCACGCCATACCCCAGGTGACAATAGTAAGATTCTTCCTGTGCCAAGCATACATGAGGCACACATGGAGCCAACCGGATGTGCCTTGACTTTTCCAAGGTCTCTAAAGCATCTTCGGCATTTGTCCTAGTACTGAAATTCTACTTCCAAGGACAAACTGTTGGTTCTTTGAGTCAAACCAAGGGGACAAGGAGTCTGCTTGTCACCACCTTTTCTTCCTAATTAAATGTAAATGAGTTCATTTACAAAGCTGTACTCCTAGATCAAAGGAAGATCTCTGTTCTACAGGGTAACTTTTAAGAGCTTTTGACAAGATTTTAACACTGAACACAAGTTATGGACTCCCTAGGGGCTATAAGAGATTGGACATGGTCCCTAGAGAGCATTTCCAGAAGTAGATTTCCAAAGAAAACAAAAAACAAAAAGACAAAAACATAAACAAGCTGGGCGGTGGTGGTGCACTCCTTTAATCCCAGCACTCAGGAGGCAGAGTCCGGCGGATCTCTGTGAGTTAGAGGCCAGCCTGGTCAACCTGCCTGGTCTACAGAGCGATAGCCTCCAAAACTACACAGAGAAACCCTGTCTGGGAAAAGAGAGAGAGAGACAGAAAAAGAGAGAGAGAGAGAGAGAGAGAGAGAGAGAGAGAGAGAGAGAGAGAGGAAGAAAGGAAGGAAGGAAGGAAGGGAGAAAGGAAGGAAGAAAAGAAGGAAGGAAAGGAAGGAAAGAAGGAAGGAAAGAAGTAAAAAAAAAGTAAAACAGAAGTAGGTTTCCAAACTGGCCTGAGACATTGAAGAAAGAAGCTGTTTGTGGGTCAGTGTGTCTGTACAACACTGCAGGCTGCACTCTGCACCCTGGGACTCAGAGGGCATGTTACTGCAGGAAAAGCATCCCTGGTCTACACAGCAAAGTCTAGTGAGTGTTGTACTGTAGTAGGGATATAGTAGTGAACAGGTGGAGTGATTCTTGCTCTCTCAGGACTCTAGTTGGAAGGAAGTGAGATAATTATGCCATTCATTAGCAGGCTGTGCTGATGCCTCCAAAGAAAAATAACAGGACAAGAAGGGAATTCTCTGGAGTCCGTGAAGACTGAAAAGGAATGTGAAGGCTGCTAGGAATTACCTAGTTGCCAAAAGGTTCATTCTGAAAACTTAGGAAGAAATAAGTGTGGCTTTTCAGAGAGACCGACTGACTCTTGTTTACCTGTCCTTATCAGTAAACACTCTTGGGAACCTCATTGGTGCTGTGCAGTACAGTAAAGGCTCAGGTCAGCAGAGATCAGAGATGAGTTTCGGGACGTAAAGCTTTGGGGTTTAGTGATGATAAAATTTCAAGCAGAGTGAAGACTGAGAGCTTGGACTCGTCTACTTCTCAGCAGTTGGAGTAGTGCCCCACACTCAGCATAAGTCCCTGAAACACTGAGAAGGTGGGTGGACAAACGGATGGACAGGTGGTACAGACTCGCAGGACCTCAGCCGAACCTAGTCTCAGGCCTTTCTTTCTTTTTTTTTTTTTCCAGAGTTGGTTTATAGGAAAGACCCCTGGGTTGTTGTGTTTTTTTTTTTTTTTCCTGTTGTGATTCTTTTATAATGTGAGATTTCTTATACTTAGAAAAATCTCAAAATTTCTCTTTTCTAAACAGAGAGCTAATAGAAGTTGGGTGTGAGGATAAAACCCTGGCTTTCAAAATGAATGGCTATATATCCAATGCAAACTACTCTGTGAAGAAGTGCATTTTCCTACTCTTCATCAACCGTAAGTGAGAAAGAGCCAAGTGTCTGCACATAGAGCTTTGTGGAACCTGGAGAGTTCCTGACTCCCAGGTTTGATTGCACAGGGAAAAACTTCGTGTCAGAATTTAGCCCTGTTTTATCTCAAGTCTGTGGTGTTGGCTGTCACAGTCTGTTTCTTTACCTTGAGCTGTGCAGGCCAGAATGCCTTCCTCATGTGCTTGCATCACAGTCTTTACAAGCAGACCCAGCTCTACCCTAGGTCAGGGGCTGCTTTTCCACATTGTACAGCAGAAAACCAAGACTTGGGTATAGGCATTGTCACTAAAAAGCTGAATCCTAAGACCCTTGAGAGATTTTCTTTTAAAGAATTAAATTTATAACACTAAGGATAATTCTAGAAATCAAGGAAGAAATTAAATTACCTTGAATTAGTTCTTTTCTCTCTGATGACCTATTATTTACATGATTCTTAATAAGTAAGTGCCATTTGACTTTTGGATTTGTGTAGCTTAATTGTCTATTGCAAGGATTGGATGGTGCTAGAGTACATTGCCCCCCAACCCCCACAGTCTCAACTTAGCTTCTGTTCAGATGCAGGAAGCATCTTTCCATTCATTTGATTTTCATATTTTTTATTATTAAGAATTTTTTTATTCATTTTACATATCAATCACAGATACTCCTCTTCCCTCCTCCCGCCCCTCCAGCCTCCCCGCCACCTCCCACTCCAACCCACCCCCCATTTCCTCCTACAAGAAAGTAAGGCCTCCCGTGAGGAGTCAGCAGAGCCTGGTACATTCAGTTGAGGCAGGTCTAAGCCCCTCCCCCAGCCTCCAGGCTATGCGAGGTGTCCCACCATAGGTAGTGGGCTCCACAAAGCCAGATCATGCACCAGGGATGGATCCTGATCCTACTACCAGGGGGCCCCTTAAGCAGAGGGCCTAGCTTCAAAGTTGTTTTTTTGTTTTTAAGCAAAATTGTAGTTTACTAAGAATCAGTTTTTAATACAGATTTAAGATGGGTATTGAGGGAATGAAAGAGGAAGACTGAGAAAGAGGATAGTATACACCTAAGACATGGGTATAGGCTTTGAAAATAAATTTATTTATTTTGCATGTATGAGTGTTTTGCCTCCATGTATATTTGTCTACCATGTGTGTGCCTGGTGCCCTTGGAGGCAAGAAGTGGTTGGATCCCCTGGAACTAGAGTCAAGGATGGTTGTGAACCACCATGTGGGTGCTGGGAACTGACCTGGGCCCTCTGCAAAGCAACAGGTGCTCTTAACTGCTGAGCCATCTCTCCAGCCCAGGGGTATATGGGCTTCTTTAGAGAGAGTGTCACCTCTAACATGTGTTTTTTGTTTTGTTTTGTTTTGTTTTAAGGCGTAGATATATTTACTTTGTTTCTTAATTTGCATACAAAGTAAAAGGTTTCATGGCATTTTCATGCATGCATTTTGTCCATCCTCAGCTCCCCTCCCCCTGCCTGTGCCCTTCCATGCCTAGTCGTTCCATTTCCATTTTCATGTCACAGTAATCTGTCCCATGCCACGTTTGTCTACCTAAGTTAACTGAGTTAACTTAGTTCCTGACTTAACTCACTAGAATTTCCAGTTCAATTCGTTTTTCTGTAACTTAATGATTTCACTTTTCTTTATGACTTAATAAAATTCCATTGTACATATAGACCACATTCTCATTATTTATCTGGTGATAAACACCTAGGATGATTCTATTTTCTTGCTGTTGTGCATAGCGCAGCAGTGTGCATGTGCACATGATCTCTGTGGTGTCTTACAGGTCCTTTGCCTTTATTGGAAAGCATTTCATCATAAGTTTAGTCCTTATATTCTTAGTTTGCTATTGGAAATTGTATATTTTCTTCCTTTTCTTTAGCAGTAAGTGGCTATAATGTCTCAAATTATGTATCTTAAAACCAATTTTTTTATTTGTGTGTGCGTGTGTGTGCACGCACTCATACATGCATGAATGTGGGAGTGCAGTGCCTGCAGAGTTAAGAAGAAGATGTTGGTTCCATAGAGCTAGAGCTTCAGGTGGTGGTGAGCTGCCTGATGTGGGTTCTGGGGTCCTGTGTAAGAGCAGCAGCAAGAGCCGCTTCTCTAGCCTCCAAGTCATGTATGTTTACAGCGTTTGTTCAGAGCAATCCAGGAGCAGGTAGGAGAGGCCACCCACTGGTAGACAGGTTCTCTTAATGCCACTATGTTAGCAGACATTTTCCCTACTATCCCAAAGGCTTATCATGTGCAAGGCTTGGGAATAGCATTTTATTTGTTTTGTTCTAAACGTAAGATTAACAGCACTGGGGGACAGTGTGAAGGCTCAACAGGTAAAGGTACTTGTCGGCAAGCCTGATGACCTGAGTTTGGGTCCCAGGACCCACACAGTACTCCTGCAAATTGTCCTCTGTCTTAGTTAGGGTTTCTATTGCTGAGAAAAGACACCATGACCACAGCAACGCTTAATAAGGAAAACATTTAATTGGGGCTGGCTTACAATTTCAGAATTTAGTCCATTATCGTCATAGTGAGAAGAATGGCAGCATGCAGGTAGACATGGTGCTGGAGAAGAGCTGAGAGATCTCCATCTGGATCCACAGACAGCAGAAGGAGACTGTGAACCACACTGGGCGTAGCTTGAGGATAGGAGACCTCAAAGCCCACCCCCACAGTGGCACACTTCGTCCAACAAGGCCACACCTCCTAATAGTTCCACTCCCTGTAGGCCCAGCATTCATACACATGAGTTTATGGGGGCCATACCTATTCAAACCACCACATCCTCTGACCACCACATGTACTTCTGCCCCTCAAAATAAGTCAGTGTTTTTTAAAAAATTAAGAAATTATAACTGCTCTGTATCACATGTGTTGACTGCAGAGCAGACAAGCAAACGTCAGCTGAGTCTCATTTGACTGCCCTATTCGTGGTTTGATGGGTCCGTGTACCACTGTCTGCGTTAACACTGGACAGTTTGTTCATACTGGCAAGAACAGGCCAGTTTCCTCTTCTGTCCTACTGTGTACACTCACCTAGGGAGTGTGGACGAAGGTCACTGTGATAGCCAGCCCTACTCTGAGAGACTTTGGCAGATCTGCTCCATCTGTCTTGTCAGGTACACCACTAGACCTGTGTCCTCACTCAGAATAATTGTCTCCTTGCCGATAAAGTCATCACTCTTTAGAAATAAAAAGATGGGACATATCCTCAGCTGCCAGTTCACAGTTCATCAAGCTGTCCTTTAAAATCTGTCTCAGGAGAAAAGAGAGCTAGCTAGGTTTTTCTGAAAACAGATCTTCCTCTGTCTTTAGACTTAACTTCTCCCAGCCTCTATCTGTAGCCGCCGGGCCTGCGTCGTTTACATGACCTTAAGCAAGCATAGAGCTGTTGGAGTGCCTGAAGTGCTGGAGAGCTGGCTCTCACCTTCCTCATTTAGTATGGGACCTGTGTGGAATACTATTTTAAGATGTGCTACGTTTATTTATGCTGTGGAATATTTGTTTAATGATGTAAAGATACGTTGCATTCTTTTATTTTGCATTTGTTTAACTCTGTAAAGCTATTTTACTTTGCCTGTCTAAAACACCTGATTGGTCTAATAGAGATCTACATGGCCAATAGCTCGGCAGGAGAGAGAAGTAGGTGGGGCCGTTGGGCAGAGAGAATAATTCGGAGGAGAAATCTAGGGAAGAGAGCACAAAGAGCAAGGAAAAAAGGAGAGGAGGATGCCAGGGACCAGCCACCCACCCACACAGCCAGGCACGGAGTAAGAAGGAAAGAAAGATATATAAAAATAAAGGTAAAAAGCCCAGAGGCAAAACATAGTTAAAGAGAAACAGGATAAGTTAGAAAAGCTGGCTAGAAACAAGCCAAGCTAAGGCTGGGCATTCATAAGTAAGAATAAGTCTCTGTGTTTATTTGGGAGCTGGGTGGCAGGCCCCAAAGAGTGAATTGACCAACTGCAGGAACCCTCATATTGGAACTCCTTGGACAGAGTTAGCTGCGCTCTCATCTCTGTCACACACATCTCTGTTGTAGGGCTGGACACTTGGCTGGCATTAGTTTTCACCACTATGGTATCTCTCAGCTTTTGCCGTGTGTGATTGGTAGCTTTGTGTTTGTGGCTTAAAACATCTGAGAACTGCTGAGGTCCAAAGACAGCAAAGCTAGTATATAGGAGCTTATGGGGAAAGGAGTGAGGAGGCAGAATTGGACACCCTCTCATCTTTTCTGCTGCTTGATGAGAGGAAGAGCCCCAAACCTGTAGGAGATGCTGGGAAGTGGTGATGGATAAAGGGCGTCTGATAAGGTTGTCACTTATTCCCAAGGTGATTTCATGATGCACCTGTGGCCTGTCTTGAAGGATAATTTTGAACTGGTTACTCTCCTTTTGCTTTTCAGACCGGTTGGTAGAATCAGCTGCCTTGAGAAAAGCCATAGAAACTGTATACGCTGCATATTTGCCCAAAAACACACACCCATTCCTGTACCTCAGGTAATGTAATGTAGCCTCTCTGAGATCCTCAGTGTCCCTTGTGGAAGAGATTGCCTAGCAGTATTCAGCCCGGGCAGATCCTGGGCACCACTGGTGAAAGGATGCTCTGTCCCTCCCCCCTGGAAAATGGCCCAGTTCTCACTTAGGGAGTCTGTGGTTCCTCCTGCTGGGGTCATGAAACAGCATCCTGTCCTGTGGGGAGTCTTTAAACATTTTTAAAATTTTTATTTGTGTGTTTACTGAGAGGATAGAGAGAGCAGAAAAGCAAGCATGGGGCACAGAACACATGTGGAAGTCCGAAGGCCCCTTTGTGGGGTCGGTTTTCTCCTTTCGTCTCTGTGGATTCTGGATGGTGGGCCTGCATGCTGACTGCCTTTGCCTACCTGCCTTCCTGTAGGGTTCTTGTCTTAGCTTGGCAGATCCCAGTGGCTTACTTAAATAATTTGGCAGTCATTTTTCAGTTACCACACACAGTTTAGGGCTTGCCTTATTCAGACCAAACCCCCCCAAAAAAGTCACGGTCTCTTCCTTGTTTCTTGTTCTGCTTGTCTGAAGAAACGTTTAAAAACCAGCACAAAGGGTGACCATTCTCTTTGCAATAAGGCTACACAAGGGCCCAGTTCATACTGAGATCTTTGAGGTTTGAAACCTTAGTCTTCTGGCAGAAACTGTGTTGGAAGTTCATTCTTAGCTGAGCCTTCTAGAATGGTCCTATAAACCCAGCATTTGGGAGAATTTTAAGTTCCAGGCCAGTGTAGCAAGAACCTCTCTCAAAAACATTGTCTTTGTTCTGCTCTTACGGAAATGAAAAGAAGAGTAAAAACCATGGTTCGTGATGGCTCTTAGATGAGATCAGGCACGTTCAGGGTGCTGTGGCCGGAGACTAAAGTCGCTTTTAGATTTAATGTGCAGTTGTTGACTCCATCTTGTGTTTCTTCGCTGGGTAATGAATCCATAATGTCATCAGTGTGTTCTGTCTTTGTACTAGGTGGGATCTAAACAGGAGATAGAAATCATGCAACAGAACAAGGAAAGTTTATTGAAAAAAATTACATACTGAATTCAAATCAGGGAGCTGAGTAGTAAAAGATGAGTGTCAGGAAAACAGGTGCAGAGAGCAGCCGTTCCCCTGGGGCTGAGATATTAATAGAGCTTCTTGCCTTCCGTCCTTCAGTACTCTGTGCTGAGATAAAGCCCGATGAAAGAATGTCACTGTGGCTTGCTGCCCTGGGGAGAAGTGGGGCAGGCACTCCTCTCCACACTAAGGAACTGCTGTGGGGGTGTACTGCCTACCAGAAGAAATGACTTGCCACTGGCTTGGTGTGCCAGAAGTCCGACAGACTTGTTCCTAAAACTGGCTTAGGAAACTCCTCCTGTCATCCCTGTAGTGGCCTCTACTGACAGAGTTTCATATCACAAAGCTCCATTATCAGCAAGCCATGACAGATGGACTTGGAAGGGGGGGGGGTAAGAACTCTGAGTTGACTAGCAAGTTGCTGTTTTTTGGTTTTTTGGTTTTGTTTTGTTTTTTTTTTTTTCCCCTGAAAAGTGAGTGGAGGGGACAGTTTGATAGTTACCCTATCTTTAAAGCTGAGAAAACATTCAGACAAGTTAGGTACTTGCCTGAGGTCACAATCCAGCAGTTCTAGAGAGCTGACAGCTGACCTGTAATAACTACCATACCCATGTAAGGTGCCTTGTATATACATAATTCCCACTGTAAATCTGTGCAGTGAGGAGAGCTGTTGTGTCCACTTTATAAATGAAACTAAGGCCAAGAAAGATGATGCACAGCTCCTCAATACCAGAGGTGGCACTCAGTCTCTCTGACTTGATCCTCAACTTTGAGGCTGTGGTGATTGGGCCTCTCCAAATTATCTAGTCACCACATGGAGATTTTCCCATCTTTTGTGATATCTCTTCTCTCTCTCTTCTCTTCTCTTCTCTTCTCTTCTCTTCTCTTCTCTTCTCTTC
>CABHPH010145670.1:9514-34677 GCA_902168325.1 Peromyscus nudipes | reverse complement strand
TCTCTTCTCTTCTCTTCTCTTCTCTTCTCTTCTCTTCTCTTCTCTTCTCTCTCTCTCTCTTTCTCTCTCTCTCTTTCTCTCTCTCGACAGTTTGGAAATCAGTCCCCAGAATGTAGATGTCAATGTGCACCCCACCAAGCATGAAGTTCACTTTCTGCATGAAGAGAGTATCCTTGAGCGTGTGCAACAGCATATTGAGGGCAAGCTGTTGGGCTCCAATTCATCCAGGATGTATTTCACCCAGGTGAGGGCATCTGCCTCCGCTGTCTCTCTGAGCCTTTGCTGCTTAAAATGTGTTCCAGATCATAAAAACTCCGATTTTTTTATGTAATTTTGAATTATCTTTGTACTGCTTTGATAGTTTTCTTTCAGTAACATTTTTCTCTGGGGTGTGTGTGTGTGTGTGTGTGTGTGTGTGTGTGTGTGTGTGTGTTCCATGCACATGTGTGCAGGTCATGCGTCCACACACTTGTATGCAGAGGCCAGAGCAGGATGTTGAATTTTTTTTTTCTATCTTATTGCCTTGAGCCTGGCTTCCCCTGAACTGGTGCTCTCTGAGCGAGGCTGACGGGCAAGTGGGATCTTAGGATCTGCCTGTCTCTGCCTCAGTGATTGGGTAATAGATGCTTGTAGCCAGGCCAGACTTCACTGGAGTGCCAGGCGTTTGAATCAGGTCCTCATGTTTGCACAGCAGACGTTCCTGCCACTGAGCCATCCTCCCAGCCCCTCTTCTGCATGTGACTGTCTTCAGAGAAAGGTGTTCCCTTTTGAATAGAGCCATGACTTTGTTTTTGTTGTTATGCTTATTTCTAAGCACAGGTAAAATGAAATGGTACATATACCTGTTATCCAGCTTTAACAATGCCAGCGTTTGCCCTGCTGGTTTAGCTCTTCCTCTCTTGCTTAGTGAAGGGGAAAGTATATATGAAAGCACATTTTAGACAATGATTTCTTCCTAATACTTCATTATACATCTAAAGTTTCTTATATAACATAATATAAATACTACACCTAATAAAATTAATAGCAATAACATCATTTACTACTTAGTCTATATTCAAATGTCTTCATTATCGAGAGTCCATTTAATACCAGCTGTGTTCACATCCGTATCTAGTGATGTCCAGTCATAATATTTGGTTCTTATATTTTTTAAATCTCTTAAGTTGGTGCTCTCTTTGTGTATTTATTATTTTGGGGGAAAACAGGCTTTCAAAGCCTAGGCTGGCCTTGAATTTGCTTGTAGCTGAGGAAACTTGAACTTCCGATCCTCCTGCCTCTGCCTCCCAAGAACTGGGATTACAGGTGTGTGCCACCAGGCCTGCCTTCAAGCCTCTTCAGTCTCTTTGAATTAAGTAAAGCCACTCCCTTTCTTTATCTGTGGAGGATGTACACATGTACCATGGCGAGCATGTGGAGATCAGAAGGTAACTTTACGAGTCACTTCTCCCCTTCTAGCATGTGACTTCCAGGACTTAACCCAGGTTATCAAACCACAAGCACTTTGACCCACTGAGCCATCTTGACAGCCCTGGCTTCTCCTTTTTTAAAAAATGCTGTTCTCATTGACTTCTCTAGGTTTCCTGTAGCATAATGTGCATTTGGATTGGCTGATTGTTTCTTTGTGGTGTTATTTAACTCTCTCTGATCCTCTGTATTGCCTTTGAGTTGGAAATCTAGAGACATAACTATATTCAGACACAAAAACATGCTTCTTTTTTTAAATTAATTTATTTTTACCTTATGTGCAATGGTGTTTTGCCTGCATGTATGTATGTGTAAGGCAGCTGGATCCCCTGGAACTGGAGTTACAGACAGTTATGAGCTGCCATGTGGGTGCTGGGAATTGAACCCAGGTCCTCTGGAAAAGCAGCCAGTGGCTCTTAACCTCTGAGCCTTCTCTCAGCCCCTTAAAAACATTCTTTTGCCTAGAATCTTTTCACTTGTAAATTTTGTTCATTCTGGTTTGATCCCTCAAAAAAAAAAAAAAAAAGCCATATCTTCATAGCTTAGTTTTCCATACTGCCAGTGGCCCTCTCTCACAGTGTTGTAAATTCTCATACTCCGGTCCAAGTGGTGATGTTTGGATGTTACAAACTATGGCTAAAAGAGACATAACAGAATTTAGCATTTGAGACATTTGACCATATGTACTGATCAGTGGTGTTAAGTACATTCACATCATTGTTGATTTGGCTCAGAACTTACTGAATCACAACCTACAATCAGTTTGCCAAATGACTGTCACCCTGCCCCTCCCATTCATTTTATACCAGTAATTCTTCATCTGAAGATGTCCTTTATTGGGTTCATTCGTGTGTCCATCTTCCTCTTTTTGGTGGGAAGGAGCCAAATCACTGGGCATGTTTCTGCTGTGGGTGAATGGGATAGGGCTGAAGCTTTCCTGTGGGGGGGAGAGAGAGAGAGCACACAGTGAACCTTGAACCTGGGTGGTAAGTCCCTGCACCCACAGCAGGAGTGTGCATCAGGCTGGAATCCAGAGTGGCTGCATCAGAATCATCCCCTGTCATTCTCTCCCTGTGTTTAAATTATGAACATCAAGACGTCAGGAGAATCTGTTGAACATTTTACCTTCCTCTTGAAGAAGGCATAAGTGTGTCCCCCTCCATCACAGTGAGTCTTGGGGAGTTCAGTATTTTCTGGGTCTCTCACAGTGGGATTGGTATTTGGTAACTAGAATCTGGGACCCCGGGGTTTCCACTGCTTCTGGGTAGTCACTGGTTTTTATACACCAGTGGACAGAATAAAGGAAGGAAGTGTATTTAAAAGTAGAATTCTCGCTGGGTGGTGGTGGTGCACACCTTTAATCCAGCACTCGGGAGGCAAATCCAGCACTGGGAGGCAGAGCCAGGAGGATCTCTGTGAGTTTGAGGCCAGCCTGGTCTACAGAGCAAGATCCAGGACAGGCACCAAAACTACACAGAGAAACCCTGTCTCAAAAAACCAAAAAAAAAAAGTAGAATCCTCAGGCTATAGTTCAGTGAGTGGTAGAGTACGCGTTTATTATATGAGAGGCCTGGGGTCAGTCCCCTGACAAAGAAATTAAAAAACAACAACAAACACCCAAACAGTGGAATGGTAGTTACCAGGGCCTGGGTTGAGGAGGGAATGGGAAGTCTGGTGTGAGTTGGGAGGGGTGAAATGGATGCACAACTCTGTGAAAGTATTCACTGCCATGGTATTCTAGCTTAAAAATAGTTTAAAATGGTATGTTTTATGCTGTGTATGTTTTACCATAAAAAATATAAAAGAATCTTTTTATAGTAGAAAAATAGACCAAATATAAAAATTTTTCACTTTTTATTTCAACCTAGTTTTAAGATTATAAGAACTTTGCTTAATTTTTGAATTTTATGCTTATGAACGTTTTATACTCCTTTAATGAAATTTGCTTCTGCACTGATACCTGATATAACTCCATCTGGCTCTGATGTCTTCATCCAGTACTGTTCTTTTTTGGGATCTGGATATTTATGTGCTAAAGTCTGACCCTTTCTTCTGTCTTCTCTTTTGAAACAGACCTTGCTTCCAGGACTTGCTGGATCCTCTGGGGAGGTGGTTAAATCCACGACAGGTGTGACTTGCTCTTCTACTAGTGGAAGTGGTGACAAGGTCTATGCTTACCAGATGGTCCGTACAGACTCCCGGGACCAGAAGCTTGACGCCTTTCTACAGCCTATGAGCAAGGTTCTGCCCAGCCAGCCCCAGGACCCTGTCCAAGGGGGTAGAA
Source organism: Peromyscus nudipes (assembly GCA_902168325.1). Lineage (NCBI taxonomy): Eukaryota > Metazoa > Chordata > Mammalia > Rodentia > Cricetidae > Peromyscus > Peromyscus nudipes. The sequence continues at coordinate 30,926 of CABHPH010145670.1, read as the reverse complement.
TAGAGGGTCCTCCTGAAGAAGCCGTGGAGAAGGATGAGGAGATGGTTGAGCTCCCAGCCCCCACTGAAGCAGCTGCCGTCAGTCAGAACTTGGAGAGGGACACAGGAAGAGGGGTTTCTGAAGCGGCACAAAAAGCAGCACCCTCTTCCTCTTCCAGTCCAGGCAACCCCAGGTGTGGCCTCCTTTGTTCTCCATTAAAACTGTCTTCTAGCAGGTTCTCCACAAATCAGTTGTGCCTTCCGCTACTGTGTGCATTTGACAGTGGCTCACGTGGTTTCCTGTGAGAGTCTTACATGTTCGTGGTTTTATGTCTTAGTAACACATTGGAAGGAGCACAGATGCAATTTTTGTTTTGTTTTAAAGATTTATTTATTTATTATATATACAATATTCTGCCTGCATGTATGCCTGCAGGTCAGAAGAGGGCACCAGATCTCATTACAGATGGTTGTAGGCCACCATGTGGTTGCTGGGAATTGAACTCAGGGCCTCTGGAAGAGCAGCTGGTGCTCTTAACCGCTGAGCCATCTCTCCAGCCCCCTCGACTTTTGTTTTTAAGAAAGCACTTGGCAAACCCTTGACACCCGGGGTGACTGAAGAGAAAAGCCTGAAATGGCTCTCCATCCTCCCCACAGCTGCTGTTGCTCCCTTCAGAAGCAGCTCAGTTTACAGAGTTCCCTGACGTTTGTGAGCCCAGGGGAGAAGAGTTAGTGTGGAGCTAGAGTAATTAAAAGGCCTTTTAACCGTGAGCACTTCTAGTGCGTGCTCTGACAAGTTCCCAAATACCGAGTCCCACTGAGGCTCGTGAGGTGGCCAGTCATCATGTCATGAGCTGGCAGTGACCTGGTGCTCAATTGAAAACCACTTGCTCGAGGTGCATGTTCTGGAGGTGCCATCAAGAGCTCTGGCACCGGAGTGAACATTGCATGTGGACGTACTGTTTAACGGTTTGCTCGTTCCTGCATTGGCCTACCAAGGCAGCTTCTCAGGAAGTTTTGCCAGAGAATAAATAATGCAGGTATTTTCAAGCTGAGTACTTTATATGTATTATCTTGTTTAATGCTCTTACCCTGCCAAGGAAATATTCCATTTGTTCATTATTTGGGGAACTGAGTGCTATTTATCACAGGGCAGTCAAAAAACTTTAAAGAAAAAGAGGGTTATAGTCTTCCCACTGAAAGCCTTTCCAGGGCTTCCCATTATACATAGGATGTTAGCCTAAATCTCACCTTGCTTCCCTCTTCCCTCTTGCAGTATTGTAGTTACATGACCCTTGGGACTGGCCTGGACTGGCTGAGCTTCTTAGATCCTTTTACTGCCCTTGGTGTTCCTCAGCCTGGAACTCTGGGCTCTTGTCACTCATGTCTCAGCTCAAATGTCACCTTTTCCCAAAGGCATTCTGTCTTAGTTAATTTTCTGTTGGTATAAGGAGACACCATGACCAAGGCAACTTACAAAGAAAAAGCATTTAATTTGGGGCTTCTTACAGTTCAGAGGGCTAGTCCACCATCACTATAGCAGGAAGCATGGCAGCAGGCAGGCAGGCAGGCATGATGCTGGAGCAGTAGCTGAGAGCTTATATCTCATCTACAAGTTGGAGGCGGAATGACAGAGACTAGGCCTGCTGTGGGCTTTTGAAACCTCAAGCCCGCTCCCAGTGACACACCTCTTCCAACAAGGCCATATATCCTAATCTTCCCAAACATTCTACCAACTGGGGACCAAGTATTCAGATATGGGGGTCATTCTCACTCAAACCACCACGTTGTCCATTCAGACAAAAAGATCCCTTCCCTCATACATTCCCATCAGTCTGTTATATGGCCTTGTATTTTCTTCCTAGCATCTGCCACTATTAAAACTTTTTTATTCAACTAGAAAGATGGCTCAGTAGTTAAGAGCACTGGCTGTTCTTACAGATGACCCAGGTTATAGATGACCTATGATTCCTAGCACCTAGGACATGGCGGGTCACAGCTGTCTGTAACTCCACTCCCAGGGAATCCAGTACCCTCTTTGGCCTCTATAGGCATCAGGAATGCATGTGGTGTACAGACGTACATGCAGGCAAAACAGCTATACACATAAAAGAACTTTTTAATTAAGCATTTAAAATTGGATTTTAAAAGTCTTTCTGTTGCTAACTTTCCTGCTAGACAGTAAGTATGAGGGCTTCCCTTTTCTAATGTGTTCACTACTGTATGTAGTTGGTGCATATCAGTGTCAGATGGATGGGTGGATGGACAGACGGATGGATCTTGGAATGATTCCTGAATGAATGAGGCTTGACAAGGTCTATTTACTTGCTCAAGGCCCTTGAGATCTGAGGGTTGTCAGATAGGTAGTGTGCACAGGACGGCTACTGGCCTGCCATAGCACAGCATGTGGAAGCAGCCACCGGCACATAGACGCTGCTCGTTTCTCTGAAGTTCAACACATACACTGGCTGAGTTAAAAAATAAAATGGAGCTGGGCAGTGGTAACACACACCTTTAATCCCAGCACTCAAGAGACAGAGGCAGGCGGATCTCTGAGTTTGAGGCCAGCCTGGGCTACAGAGTGAGTTCCAGGACAGCCTGTCAGTTCTTTCCTTTCATTGCAGAAAGAGACATCGGGAAGATTCTGATGTGGAGATGATGGAAAATGACTCCCGGAAGGACATGACAGCTGCCTGTTACCCCCGGAGGAGGATCATTAACCTCACCAGTGTCTTGAGTCTCCAGGAAGAAATTAATGAGCGAGGCCATGAGAGTACGTAAGTGCTGAGGTGTGTGTGGCACTCAGGGTTTTGGAAATGTAGAAAGACTCACATTGTCAGGTGGGCACTGCCGTGTGCTGCATGGATAGGCTGTTCTCCCTTACACAGGAGACAGTTCTCAGGAGGAAGAGAAGGGCTGTAAGCAAAAATAACTGTTATTCCTATTAATGAAAGAGGGTGGCCACAGTGGTCATTGCAGTAATTTCTACTGTTTCTGTTTTTGCTAAAAGCAGCATTGTGAATAAGCAGTGAAGTATTTATCTTGTCATGTGGGGTGTGCTTAGCTGAGACTTGACAGGTCATGCCGCTGGAGTTCAAATCCTCAACTCCATTTTCACCATGTGACCGCACACTGTGACTTAGCTGTTCTGTGCCTCAGAATATGAGATTGATTTATCTTAGAAGATCACCAACTGATTAGAAGTAACCAGTAAGACACTTGCTAAGAAAACAGGGTATTTTTATATCCTGAAGGCCGATTAAGTCCTTCCTTGTTATCCTCAGAAGTAGCTTTTGAGAGTAGTTGAGTACCAGACTTCATCCTGGTCCCTGTTAATAGAAAACTAGCCAGAAGGTTTTAGAAGTGAGTGGAGGATGGGGTCAGTAATTAGATGTGTAAGGAGACTGACCGGCTGTGACAGCTGTGCTGCCCTCACAGCTGTGTTCCACACCTATGAGGAGCTACTCTTCCAAGTGTGGGTATCGTGCGGGCTCCAGGTGGCAGCTCTGTGCTTGAATCTGTCATCTAGCCTTGACCTTTCCGTTTTCATCTGTCGTGAATAAATCCGAAAGGCCTGCAAGATGGCTCCCTGGGTACAAACACCAGACTCGATAATCTGACCCACATGGTAGAAAAAGAAAACCAACTCCTGAAAGTTGTCCTCGGACCTCTACATGTGCACTGTGGTATGTGCATGACCACCACCCACCTACACACAACACAAATAAATGCAGAAAAAAAATCAATCAATTTCACTATTACTATAAAATATAAATTATGATCATCTGCATTGTTACTTTGTATTTTGTTTTGTTTTGAGACGGGTTTCACTGTGTAGTTTAGGCTAGCCTAGAACTCAGTTTGTAGCCCACATTAGCCTTGAGTTTTCTGCCTCCTAGGTCTGGGATTATAGGCAACTGCCACCATGTCAGCCACCTGGATTACTTTTTGAAAAGATTGTACAGCTCAGGAGCAAATTAGTCCATCCACTAAGCCTGAACCCTCTGTCATAGCCGCCCTGTGTCAGCCTCTTCTAGTTTCCATCTGTCACCATGGTCTGAGCTGACACAGGAAGGCCTGAACTTATTCATGTATTGCTCCATATGTGCTCGGTCTCTTCACCCTACCCCTCATTCTGTCCAGTTACATGTGATGCACAACGTCTTCCTGTGACTGGACTTTTGCCCCTTACACATGTTGCCAGTTGGCTCCTGATTGTTATTTCCATGACGTGTTGTGGTTGTGCATTCCTTTGAGTTACTCTCCACGCCAGGAGCTCTGAAAGCAGTTTTAAATTGCTTAAGAAAGATGGGCTGCTGCGTGATTTCTTCAGCAGCTTTCCTCAGAGTGGTTTTTAGATAATCTCCCTCATGCTTGGAGGTCAGTAAAGATCATTTCAGTGATATTTTTAACTAATAAACTTTTTGGTACAGGGTAAAATCAGCCTATATCAAGTGTGGTCATATTTATTTAGAGTCTTGCTGAGGCCAAGATAATGGTTCTAAGTGACCTAAAAATATATATCCATGCACACTTTCTAACTTAATTCTCAAATAGTCCTTGGAGAAAGCACATGCTTCCATCTTCTATTTTAGAGACCAAAAAAGGAAAGATGAAGAGATGAGGAAAGGAAAAACAGATTACATGGAAATATCTGGATAATCTAAAACTGGCCTGGCATGGCGGTCCTTGCATTGAGTCCTCACCACTGTGAAAACTGAGGCAGGAGGATCACTTCAGCCTAGGAATTCTAGGATAGCCTGGACAACATAACATAGTAGGACTTCATGTTAAAAACAAAATAAAAAATAAAACAAACCAAAACACACAACAAAGAACAGCCAAACACAGTGAGTTGGTACTGGCAATGTCCTTTGTGGGTAGGCTCACCTGATATTTAAATGCAAAATCCGGTCAGTGTATTGTTCTTCAGTAAACAGTCTTGGATCAGATGTGGACACTGTTAACCTGATTTTCACAGGGACTGGTGTGCTACATATCAGTTAATTATTTGTAACATGATATTAGTTAGTTAATTTGTGCAGTGTGTTGCACCATACTTGGAACGGTAGCTGAGATGAATGGGGTCGCACCGATTGTTTAATGAACCTTGCTGCCCCATCAGGCAGAAGGGCAAATAAGCAGTAACCACCCCACCCCCTGAGGCCTGGGAGGTGAGGCAGGGCCTCTGCGCTAAGATCCCTCCTTAGCTTAGCTTTATCTGTTGGTGTTGAGAATATGTCAAAACCCACAGTCTCAGTTTTGAAGTAGGATGTATGGTTTAGTTTTGATATAAAAGAAGGATTTTGCCGGGCGTTGGTGGCGCGCGCCTTTAATCCCAGCACTCGGGAGGCAGAGGCAGGCAGATCTCTGTGAGTTCGAGGCCAGCCTGGGCTACCAAGTGAGCTCCAGAAAAGGCGCAAAGCTACACAGAGAAACCCTGTCTCGAAAAACCAAAAAAAAAAAAAGGATTTTCTCCATTTTGGTCTTTTCAGAATGGAGGAAAACACATAGAAAAACCTTCTAGGGCTGGAAGAGCATTTTGGATGGGATAAAATACAGGCCCTTGAAGTTCTGTGAAAAGGCCCTGTGCTGAGCCAGCTGACATGGATTCTGCCTTCCTGCTGGCTGGAGATGGTTAGAGAGACCATGAATATTCCTCTTAGGAACTCTCTGGCCTCCTTTCAGGGGACTATCCTGCTCTTTCTCCTCCAGTGGCTCGTTATTCTAGACTATTTGATGCTTTCCAGCTTTAAAAATAATCATCTCCACCTACACAGAACATCCTGTAAAGATACGGAGTTTCCAGTGGACTGGGGTAGGAGATGGGTGGGGGTGGTGCTTTGCTTACTCTCCATGTGAAGAAAGTAATCGTCTTTCTTAATTAATGGGCATAATTATAGAACTTACATAACAATGAAAACTCACAAATATAGCAACAACCGCCATGACAGGCTGAGTTTGTTTTCTCAAAATCACTTTTGTTTTTTAAAATTCCAGGTTGATAATTGTTTTTTTGTTTGTGGGTTTTTTGTTGTTGTTGTTGTATTGTATGTAGTAGTTTCTTATTTCTACTGTTGAAAATTCAGCCATGAGTCAAATATTTAATATTCGTGGTAATCTCCCTTTTCTTTCTGAGTGCATTTAAGTGCTCTTTAGTTCCCCACTCCCCAGTAGCTTTTGAATATAGTTGAGAGTGTTGAGAGGGGTGAGGTTTGGTTTGGAGTTTTTTTCTTTTTTGTTTTGGGGGTTTTATTTGCATTTCTTAGAACTGAGGCAAGATGACATTTTTCGTCTTTGTGAGATACTGTTGAGTATTTTCAGATATTAGCTCCACCCCACCCCACCCGCTTCTGGACTTAAGTTTTGTTTTCTCGTGCTGTCCTCACATCTTCCCTTTGCCTCTCTGGGCTGTCCTGTGAGACTGTCTTCAGTCCACTGACGTTGTCTCGTCTGTCGCCGCCGCTGTCTCAGCTGTCATCGTTCTCGATGTTCTGAAGTCCTGCTGGTTCTTCTGAGTCACGGGACGTCTGCAGTTGTATCCTGCTCCATCGTAGCGTGGCTACCGAGCGTTCTGAATGTACGCGTTCTTGGCAGTGTTTCCAGGCTCCAGGGCTGTTCATTGTAGGTCTTCTGGGCTTGTTTTTGGATTCTGAAACTTGGTTTCCTGTTTCTCTTTTATAGTGTAGATTGCACTTGCACTAGCACACGCACAGAGCTGCTAGTTACTAGTACCTTTTTGGGGGATTACTTGAAGCCTGGTATTAGTATAAACCACTATCTCCATTAGTGTTCTCAGGCAGTCTGTCTGCCAACATTTCTGCCTGTAGAAGCATGTGAAGATGAGTTTATGGCTGTACACTCTGGCTGTCAGGGGTTTTGTTTTGATTTGGTTTGGTTTGGTTGTTTTTTTCTTTTTCTTTACTGCCAACACAGAAGCACCAGATGTTTGAAGAATGGACACAGGTATTGCTTCCCTTTATGGGCAGGGTACAGTTCTTGGAAATTAAGCTCCAGCTGTGGGCATTAGTCTGTCAGACCCCCCCCCATTTCAAACCATTCTTATATGTATGTGTGTGTGTGTGTGTGTGTGTGTGTGTGTGTGTGTGTGTATAATTTATTTATTTTTATGTGCGTTGGTGTTTGTTTTGCCTTCATGCATGTCTGGGGGGGGTCAGATCTTGGAGTTACAGACAGTGGTGAGCTGCCATGTGAATGCTGGGAAATGAACCCAGGCCCTCTGGAAAAGCAGTCAGTGCTCCTAACCACTGAGCCATCTCTCTAGCCCCTTCAAACATTCTTATCTGTCCTCCTTTTCCCACTATCAGAGCCCATGAAAGCTGAAGGTTCCAATTCTGGAGGAGCCTTCCACTCTTGGGTAAGCTGGCTTCAGAAATCTTGTCAAATATCTGGCTTTCTAATTTGCCTTTCATTTTGATCCTGTATATCCCTTAATCTTTTAGCAACTCCTCTGTACATCTTTAGAGGCAAATTGTGTGTCGTTCCACATTTGGTTTCTTTCATCAGGAGACCTGGTTGAGGTATCTTTGCTTGTGCAGGGTTTGGGGTGTGAAGAAGTGTTTAGTGAGATTCCATTACTTACATGGTTTTTGTTTTGTTTTCTAGCTCTCCGGGAGATGCTCCATAACCATTCCTTTGTGGGCTGTGTGAATCCTCAGTGGGCCTTGGCACAGCACCAGACCAAGCTATACCTCCTCAACACTACCAAGCTTAGGTAAATCTGTGTGACAGCAGTGGAGCCACCAGAAGAGTGTCTCTGGGGACAGGCACCAATGCTGGGTGTTGGGGAGAGAGGAGCATGTGAGGTGGCTGGAAAGGACAGATAGAGATATAGCCTTGAGAGTCACAGACATGAGTTCAGATCCAGGTTCAACCTTTTTCCATTTCCATGATGGGAAATTTCTTTTCTGTACCGTATCTTATGTATCTGACCTGTAAATCAGGATAGTAAGACAAAATTTGATTGATATTTTGTGGGGATAAATGACTAAAGAAGCCCAGCCCTTGGCTCAGCACTCAGGAAACGTTGGCTATAACCAGCTGATGTGGGCTTTGTGCTGTTAGAGATCTGGTGTCTCTTATGTGCAGCAGGGTTACAGGGAGGCAAGAGAAGGAAACCCATGCCTCTCTCTTGGCATTGAGAATGCAGCAAAAGCTTATATTCTAGCCACCAAAGTCAGGCTATTGCACAACATGGGAAAGGTAATCCCAATAGTGCCATTCACCTTGTTGACACCTGGTGACATTTTTTGTTTCCAGGGACTTTGAGAATCTATTACCTCTAGAGGTTGTAGTCAGTGTCTTCTCAAATAGGTGATGTATATGGGAGGGTGCTGCTGCCTGTGTCCACTGTGTATCGCTTATCTACTCTAGGACTTCCATTCTAAGCCTTTCTGTGACCTCAGAGTGCTTCCTGGTCTTACAAATGGAATAGACACTGTACACTGCATCGACATGGTACATGGGCTAAAAATCTATTTGCCATCTCTAATCTAGAAGCAGCCCCAGTCCTAAAGCTCCCTGCTGGCACAAGTACTTTCTCTTTCACAGAATTCAGAGTCATTCTTGGGTTGGGAGCCTTTTTGGCATAGTGCTAAGTTTCACTGCATTGACTTACTCAGTGTGTTAGTTCCTTTCCTTGTTTCTGTGGCCAAGTACATGGTGAGAAGCAGCGTAAGGGAAGATAAGTTTATCTGGGCTGCATTCTGATGCAGTCTGCCATGGTGGGGAAGGTATTGTGTGGGAACGGCTCTTGGCAGCAGGAGTCTGAGACAGCTGGGTACATGACCTCAGCAGTTCAGAAGCCAGAGCTCAGGCCAAAGCTCTAGTCCTGCCCTTACGGCCTTAGTCTGCCTGCTGCACCCCATGGTGGAGTGCTGGCGTTCAAACCACAGCAGTGGCCGTGAGCTGGGTTAGTGGGAACTCCTCTCTCCCTGCTTTTACTTTTCTAGCACATGTGAGTGTGTGACTTGCGTGTCTCTACAGCTCACCTGTGTTCACCTTCTTTCATCTCACAGTAGCAGTCATGGCTAGTACCAGAATTGCAGCTTTTTACTGACACCCTGAATCTGAAATCCACAATCCATCCATGCTGATTTCATGAAGTAGAAAATTCCACACCATGACTGTGGGAACTAGAAAAACGATTAGCTTTGTGTCTTCCTTCATGACTTGTGCCATTTACCTGTGTTTAGGTCTTTCTCAGCCCCTAATATTTAGCCTTCTTTGTTCTCCTTTCTACATGTTATACTGTACCCACATAGACTTTGTTTACATATTTATACTGTAGGCTAGGATTTGCATGTGAGGAAGAACGTGGTTTTTATTAGTAATTCAGTATGCATACTTGATTGCTGTTCTAGGGTTATTATCAGCCAATGCAACATACTAACTCAAATATCAATGCACTTCCAGATGTGGGGCAAACACCTACAATCCCAGCACTTGGCAGGTATAGGTAAAGAATGATTTTGAGTTCCAGATTGGGCTACATAGCAAGACCTTTTATCCCACCTCATCCCTCCCCCCAAAAAATCAGTGCAGTATAATTCTACCTTAGGGTCCATTTCTGACGATTCAGGAAAAGCTGCCCTTTCTAAATGCCCCATATACTTTTTCCCCATATAACTGTTTCTGTGGTGCTGAGGATGAAACCCAGTACTTGCCTTTATAAGCAAGGCAAGTACTGCACCCTGTTGTGTTTAATGGTGAGTTGTCAGAGGGTAATCTCTAGGGCTGTACTAGGGAAAGGTCTGCAGACAGTGGTTTAGGCTTCATTGCAGCGTCTGAAGCCTTTACAGCACTAGAGAGGAGGAGGTGAGCCAGTCTGTTTGAACTTGTCTGGGAGGGATGGTTGCAGAGTCCAGGCAGGAGTCCAGTTAGCAATCCCAGTGCTTTAGTAGAGAAGACCTCTTTAGCCAGGTTCACAGCCAGGCAGCAGCATCTTTGTCCCATTCTGTCCTTGCTGCTCGGCCTTCAAGCATAGATTTATTTTTCTTAAAGTCTTTCATTTTTATTTTCAGTGAAGAGCTGTTCTACCAGATACTCATTTATGATTTTGCCAATTTTGGTGTTCTAAGGTTATCGGTAAGTTTCTTTCCTCCTCACTTCTGAAATGGCAGCTGGTTATTTCTCAGAGTATGAGCTATACAGTGATTTACTACTTAGCAAATGTAAACTCTCCAAAGTATGTTTAAGAGTTTGTGTCAATAAAGTTTTTTGGTTGAATCTTTTCAGGTAAATAGTTACTTTTATAGCCAGCTTAAACAAATGCTTCTTGTTATAGATGTTACTACATATTTACTTGAAATTAAAAGTAGAAATATTCTCTAAACCCATAGCTGGAACAGGGATGGGATGTGTGTTTGCTTCTTTATTGTGTGGCACTGTAGGAGGCGCACATTCTGCCATTGGACTGTACTATAAACCTGTAACGATTCTAGCTCGTCTGTTCCAAAAAGGTTTTGGTGCCAAATTTTAATTTAGCCTTTGGAAATTTAAGATTGTATTGCATCTGTAGATAAGTTTTGAGAAAAGATAAATTTTACTAGCTTAATGTCTCACTTTTTCTATGGTGTACTGTACATGGCAATTTATCAGTTTCAATTTCTAATGTTTATTGGCAGACTACAGAAATGCACATGAGTTTTTTTACATAGATTTTTGTATCTTGCAGTTTTGCTAAACTCACCTAGTTTGGTTAGTGCCGATAGAGTCAGGTTTTTCTACATAAACGGTCATCATACTGAGAATGAAGGCAGTTTTACCTCCTTCGACCCAGTGGATGCTCACCCTATGTCTTGACACTTGCAGTCTGGGTTAACTAGAAAGTGGCGAGAATGGAAACCTCCTCTCCTTCCAGTCTTGGGGAAGTAGTCACACTTTTGTTGTTGAATATGCCAGTAGCTGGAGAGAGTTTTTGTGGGTGCCCTTAGGATGTTGGGGAAATTCATTTTTTTTAAAATTTAGTAATAGATACTGAAAATTTTCAAATGCTTTTTCTTCCTCTAAGATATGATCTTTTTATTTTTTAGACTATTAATATAGTGAAATACATTGACAAGTTTCCATGTGTTAAACCAATCCTGCACTCCTGAGATGAACCCTGCTTGGTTATGTGTTGCCAGATTTCATTTTCTCAAGTTTTATTTATTTATTTATTTATTTATTTATTTATTTATTTATTTATTTATTATTTGGTCTGTGTTCATGAGTGTTACTAGTCTGCCATTTTTTTTATTGTATTTGTATAGTTTTAGTAGAGGATAATGTTGACCTCATAGATGAGTCCATAAGCTCTCCCTTGCTGTTTTTTCTGAAAGAGTTTTGTAGGGTTGTTACTCATTGTTTAGAACAATCTGGGCTTGAAGATCCCATGATAGGAAAGTCTCTATTAGAGATTTAGGTTATCCCTCGTATAGAGTTGTTCATGTTGTCTTTCCCTTCTTGCTTTGTGTGAGTGTTTTAAATTTGTGTGCATGTGTGTAGGGCCAGAGGACAGTGTCGGGTGTTGTTCCCCAGGGTCTACCACTTCATCTTGTTTTTTGTGATTGTTTTCCTTTTGAGACAGGATCTCCCACTAGGACCTGGAGCTTTCTGAGTAAGCTAGGCTGTCTGTATTTAGGTCTACATCATTTAGCATCTAGTCTCCTGGAGGTTTTCCAGAAATCTGTTACTGATTTCTGCTTTAATTCTAGCTTGGTTGAAGACAATTCCTGAGTGTGTTCCCACTTACTGAGACTTGTTTCACGGCCTGGAGCAGGTGTTTTGTCCGTTTATGTCCTTTGTGCATCTGAAAAGGAATCTGTATTACCTTGCTAGGGTGTTCTATAAATGCCACGTGGATTTTGTGCTCGTTGTGTGCTTGTTGACTATCTCCATAATGATTTCCTGTCTACTTGTTCTGCTGGTAATGGAGGTATTGAACCCTGCAATGATGAGTGGGCATTCTGTCGCTCTTGGTGCTTTATATCGGAACGGAGTTTGATCTGTTGGGCTCAAGCTTCCCACCTAATACCTATGTTCTTGCTTCTTCCCAGGAACCAGCACCACTCTTTGACCTCGCCATGCTGGCCTTAGACAGTCCTGAAAGTGGCTGGACAGAGGAAGACGGCCCAAAGGAAGGACTTGCAGAATACATTGTTGAGTTTCTGAAGAAGAAAGCTGAGATGCTTGCAGACTATTTCTCTTTGGAAATTGATGAGGTGGGGCAGCTATTTGCATGCCTCTGAGCTTTCTTTCAGATAAGAGTCAAGTTCCTAGGTTAGAACCAAAAGGCTGGCCTCCCCTCAGAAGCAGCATGTGCCATACATGACATTTTCTCCACTCCCCATTTGCACTGGAGATGATACAGCCATAGTCATCCATCATGCTCTTCTATCGAAATCCCCTCAGGTGCCTGCCCTAAGGAGATTTCTTCCAGAGTCCTAGGGAAGACACTATGATCGGCGTGTGTTAGAAATCTGAGGGATATCAAATGAATCTACTTACACAAAATCTACTTACACGAAACTCTTAGGTCCATTCACTTTTTTCTTCTGAGACAAAATTCTATCTACATAGCTTCAGTTCTGTTCTCATCCTTAGCTCCTCTCTGTCCCTTCACCTCCTGTCCTCTCACTGTTCTAAGTTTTTTTTTTTTTTGATTGATTTATTATGTATACAGTGTTCTGCCTGCATGTGTGCCTGCAGGCCAGAAGAGGGCACCAGATCTCATTGTAGCCGGTTGTGAGCGACCATGTGGTTGCTGGGAATTGAACTCAGGACCTCTGGAAGAACAGTCAGTACTCTTAACCTCTGAGCCATCTCTCCAGCCCCCTGTTCTAAGTTCTTTCCATCCTGTTCTCATCTTCGTCTTCTTTCCTATCTCCATCCTCATTCCTTCCTCTTGTCGCCCGTGGCCCGTGTCCATACACCTATCATCAGCAATACTTTGGCCCTGCTGCTTCTGGTCTGGCAGCGTAAGTAAGTCTGCTTGGAGCTAGGAAACCTGCCTCATAGCTTGATGCACCTGGTATGTAAAAACCCTTTTTTTCTGAGTTAACTGTTCCAGGGGGAAAAACTGGGGGTGCCACTAAGGCTGTGTAAGAAAGGAGGGTCTGACCTTTATTAATTTGCACAAGAATCAAGGCCATGTACTTAATGTCTGCCTGGCCTAGTAGGTGGTCTAAAGAGCTTATTCTGCCATTTGTCCTTGGATGCTTTTGTCTGGAGCTGGCCCTGGTTTTGTGTGCTTGCTAAAGGAGATAATTGCAGAAAGCGGACATCTGAATTCTAATGCTAAAAAGAAGAAGCAGAAAGCCTGGAAGCAGGAAGCCTTGCCTTCGTGACTGTATCCAAATACCTTAGTTGTATATGCCCAAGGAATGATCAGTCCACACTGTTTAGAAGTTCTTAGGAAAAGACTCAATTGGGAAAGCTGTCATAGCACACAAGAAAATCATTGCAGGAACAAGCTATACATATATAAAAGCTAGTATCGCCGGGCGTTGGTGGCGCACGCCTTTAATCCCAGCACTCGGTGGCAGAGGCAGGCGGATCTCTGTGAGTTCGAGGCCAGCCTGGGCTACCAAGTGAGCTCCAGGAAAGGCGCAAAGCTACACAGAGAAACCCTGTCTCGAAAAATCAAAAAATAAAAATAAAAATAAAAATAAAAATAAAATAATAAAAATAAATAAAAATAAAAAAAATAAAAGCTAGTATCACCAAGACTCCTTGAGGCTTGGCTTTTTCCTCTGGAAGAGCCCTGCTTCTTCCAGGTATTAATTAGCCTTTGCTATAGTCTGCTGAATTCCTGCTGCTTCATATTTCTGTGGCCCACAGCACTGTTCCTGTTCCCAGGGTGAAGGACTCTCCCAGGAGGGTAAGCTGAGATCCCAGTCCTTACAGGCCACATGGAGAGTGACACTATGCCACTGACTTCATTTCTTCATCTTCCTCTTTTCTTTGGGGCTTCTGTCCTGACGTCTCTGAGCAGATCCAGAAGGAAAAGTTGTTCCTGACCAAAGGCTCTTCTGAAATGCTTAACCTTGTGTCTCACAGTGCCCACCCTACAGCCCATACCCAGTGTAGGGCTTGGAGAAACGTGAGAGGAATGAGACCTATCAGCCTTAATGCCATTATTTCTTACCCTCCTTTTTTGCCCCGCCCTCCGCCCCCACCTCCCCAAGCAGGAAGGGAACCTGATTGGATTACCCCTTCTGATTGACAACTATGTACCCCCTTTGGAGGGACTGCCTCTCTTCATCCTTCGACTGGCTACAGAGGTATATAACAGCAGATGCTAAGTAGTGTGCGCGTGTGTGCGTGTGTGCGTGCGTGCGTGCGTGCGTGCGTGCGTGCGTGCGTGTGTCTGTGATGTTTATAAATGAAATGTTAAAGCACTGTATTAAATGCTTTTCTTGTATTGAATTCTGTGGATCAGGTGAACTGGGATGAAGAGAAGGAATGTTTTGAAAGCCTCAGTAAAGAATGTGCTGTGTTTTACTCCATTCGGAAGCAGTATATACTGGAGGAGTCAACCCTTTCAGGCCAGCAGGTACTGTGGTAATTAATGCACACTAGCATCCAGGACTGGGGCGGGTCTCATGCACTTTAGGATATGGAACTTAAATCATCTCTAAAATCCTATAGTTTCACTTTATATGACAAGGTTCAAACAACAGCTCTCAACTTTTTTTTTTTAACCCAGGAATTTGCATATGGCTCATGTTGGCTTTGAACTTTCCATACTCCTCCTTCAGCCTCCTAAGTGCTGGGATTCTAAGTGTGTAGCAGCACACCCAGCTCTTTACAATGGCCAACTTTTATTCATGAACTATATTTCATTCTGCTGGACTTGAACATAGACCTCTAGAATGATCCGAGAGCCTGTCAGATAGAGATTGGTGCCTGTGACAAGAGTGAAAAGAGAGAGCTTAGATCAGTGTTCTAAGCTAGCAGCTCTGTGTGGCTCAAGTCTTCATTACTAGACCAGTCTTCTGTCTACCTCAGTTTCTCCCTGCTTTGCATCTGATCTCTGTCTTCTTTACCAGGAAGCCATGTCTCTATAATTCCTCAGAGGCCAACCTGACAAAAAGAGCCTGGGTTCCTCCTGCTTCTCGTCACTTTTCAGTCAGATGATAATGCTCACTCGTGTCAGAGGAAGGCAGAGAGTCAAGAGTTTCTAAGAACCAGAGGCTAGCCGCTGTAGTGCACAGCCACTTGGTGATGGTGCACATGTTGTCCACTGCTCGGGACACCTGGCGTGCTCAAAGGTTCTGGTACTTTACATGGTGGAACAGAAACTAGCCCTGGCTGCTGGCTGAGACCCCAGGAACTCTCACCCTGGTGTGGAAGTGGACACACAAACTCTCTTATTTGATAGGAACCACACGGCAGGTGGGAAAGAACCATACGTGGGGCGACCCAGGCTGCCACAGAGAGGAACAGTGAGGCAGATCTACCCTCTGTGGAGTGTCAGAGCAGTGCTACTTTAAGACAGCCCAGGTTTGGTGTCGAGTTATGATCCAGGAGTCAGGCTCAGAAATGTTAGATCCACTGCAGTGGAAACAAAAACGTAGGCAGTGGTCCCTCAAAATACTGGTTTCTTTTCTTCTTCACAAATCTTGCTGCTTCTGCTCAGACCTGTAGACTGTCCTGCAGAAGGCCACTACCCACCCCTAAGACCCTTCCAGGCCCAGTGCCTGTCATGTCAGTGCGACAGCCAGGATGTGGGGAGACAAATCCAATTTCATGTGTTTTCCAGAGTGACATGCCTGGCTCTCCTCCAAAGCCCTGGAAGTGGACTGTGGAGCACATTATCTATAAAGCTTTTCGCTCACACCTTCTGCCTCCAAAGCATTTCACAGAGGATGGAAATGTCCTGCAGCTTGCCAACCTGCCAGATCTATACAAAGTCTTTGAGAGGTGTTAAATACACCACCTTAGTGATGGTACACTCACTCTCCCAGACGAAGCATGTTTTACTGATAAGGAAGCCACAGGACAGTTGGCGTGCTCAAGGGTTTCCAGTGCTCACTGTTCATGCTTTGTATCCCGTGTTGTTGCTACAACTTAATGTTAAAAATTCACATTTGCCTTCACCTGTGAATTGGCTGCAAATAAACTCACATGTGTTTCAGTGTATTTTTTTATATATATAACTTCACACTGGAAAACTGTTTAAGCTGATTTTCACCTAGTATATATTGGGTTGTGTTGAAGACTCTAAAAAGCCCCTTGGCACCTGAAGAGGCATTTCTACATAAACTCTTAAAAAAAAAAAAAAAAAAAACTCTTGAAGTTTTCCCAAATCATGCTGTGATGTTTTTAATCAGGAAATTAGTTATCAGAAACCATAGGCTGTATCCATTCAAATTCCTTTTAAAAGAAGCCCTGGAACAGCAACTTTTGAGAAGTCTGTATCTTGGGTTTCCTACACATCTCCTCCCTCAATGCCCAGGCTTAAATCCATCTTAAAACTTTAATAAACTCCAGCTTTGCTTTAAAAAAAAATAAAAATAAAAAAAGGTCCCAAGGACATGGTGGTACGTGTCTTAATTCCAGCACTTGGAGGCAGAGGCAGGTGGATCTGTGAGCTTGGGGCCAGCCTGGTCAACATAGTAAGTTCCAGGCAAATGGAGACTCCAGAGAGAGACCCTCCCTGCCAAAAAAAAAAAAAAAAAAAAAAAGTCCCGAGCACGTATATGCTGGTCTTGTCAACTTGATTGGATTTATGGAGTACCTGGGAAAGACACTTGGGCATGTCTGTGACAGTGTCTCCAGAGCAGATAACTGGTCAGGGAAGACTTACCTTCAAAGTGGACAGTAGGCAACTTTCAGTAGTCCAGATAAGAGAAGATCTCAGGAAAAGTGTACACCTGCCTGTATCCATCACTGACGTTGTCATCACAGACTCTTAACTTCTTCACCCTTCCAAGATGGAAACAATACCAAGACTCCTCTCCAGGGATCTTCTAGGCTTTTGATGCCAGATTGGGCCTATGAAGGCATCCAGCCTTGTGACCTGAGCAGCTACCAAGTTTTCTACCTCTCCATCTTGCAGACACCATCCTTTGACTGTCTAGTCTTTTCTTTGTAAATCCCTTTATACAGCCTAAGAATTTTGTTCCTGTAAGAACCTGTCTAAAAGTTACTGGTATAACAAGTACGGACGGACAGCCAAGGGTGGTTGACTTGATAAACTTGCCATGTGGTGTATAAGCCTTGGAACAGGTGTACAAGAGGGATGTGGAAAAGTCTGGAGTTAAAGGCAAGGGAGCGCTGGAATAGTGTAAACAACTTAATGGGTGACTCTAGTGGGGGTGTAGAAGAAATGCAGCCAGTGGGGGCATGGCTCATGTGGTTTGAGAGGGGGAGCAAGGACTGGAGTGGGATCTAGGCTATTTGTGTTGCGTTCTGGCAAAGACCTGGCTTTGTCTTTTCTCATGTCTTTGAGTAAGGCTGAATTCAAAAGTAATGGATTAAGTTGTTTGGCAGAGGCAATTTCAAGACAGCTTAACCTCTGGGTGGTGGCATGGCTGTCACTGTGTTTATTGAGGGTGACAATGACATGCAAAACAGAAAGATGAAAACTACGCAGTCTGGTGAGAAAAAACACGAACAAGGAGGATGAACATGTTTGAGGTTGCAGAAAAGGAGGGTGCAGACAAAGAATCCATAATTGTTAGAGATGAACAAAGCTAGAGAGAGACCTTACACTTTGTGCAGGGCTGTGGCAAAGGTGCCCTGAGGGTCCACTCACTAAATGAAGCTCCAGCATGTAGAGATGCAAATTCTCTTGACAAGTGTGAACCGAGGAAAAGGTTCCCTGCTTGAGAACCATCTGCCAAATCCTGCCCATGAATTCTGCCACACCTTCCCTGTCATGATGGAGTTTAAACTGGGAGCCAAATCAATCCATCCATTCGGTCAACAGTAAGAGAAGTAAGAAGACTCTTACTGTCCGTAGTCAAGGCTAATTTATTAGTAGGGACAAAATGCAGAGCATCCTTGCCCAGCCTTCTAACTGGCAGAGGTAAGCCAGCCCACTTAGTGGCTCTCAGCGTGTTTCCAGGTGTTCTTGTTTGGAGGATTCTGGGGAAGCAAAAGAGACAGCAACTATCTTGCCCTTCTCTGGCTTTATCTCTTTTTCCTCCTAAGTCATTCTGTTTGGGAGTTACTTTGGAATTGAGGAATAACAGGACTGGTGACTCCCAAGTAACTCTCCTAGGACAGACTATCCCTCAAAATGAGAAACTACTAACAATACTGAGGCTGCACTTTGGAGGGGAAATGATTATGTCATGGAAACCATCAAGAGATGTCAGCACCACTTCTCCAGAGCTTTCACAGGACCTGAACTGAATTACCAGCCGGACCACTGCCTGCCAAGATGATTTGCTTCATCAGCAGTGCATACCCCAACTGTCTCCTTTGTTCCCTCTTTTAAACCGTTAACACTCTGAAATTAATTTGGGGTTCCAGAACCCTTTTATCTGTTCTTCCCAACATGGCCACGTGAAATGAATCTTTCTTTGCCTTCACTACTCAACTGTGGTGGCTTGCTGGGGTGGGTGGTCAAATCTAGTATACTGGGAGTTAGCCAGGGCTTTCTCTAAAACCAGTAATAAAAATAAAGCTCTTCAGTGTCCAGATAACTGTAGCCCTGCCTCAGCAGAAATACAGCACTCAGCCCAAGAACGAATGCCTAGGGGTTTAAAGTAAAGCACAGACCACAGGAAGCAATGAAGAAGGGCCCAGGGAAAACAATGTATTGTAGGGAAGAAATAGAGCCATTTCACCTGAAAAAGACTAGAACAACTGGGGCCAGGGCTTCTCAGCAGAGGTTCATGAGCCCAGGATGGGTACAGGTTGAGTGGTACCTTCTCCATGTGAAGAGCTGGATCACCTGATCAGCTGATAAGCTAAGTCTGCATTCGCACCCCTACCCATACAACTGTAGTTCCCATTAGGAAATAAATGCACAGGATGCTCTCAACTCAGGACAGTTTCCATATCCTAAGAATGAAGGGCTAGTGACTGAAGAAGGGAACAACTATCATCCACTTTTTAGTTAACTTTATTCTCTAGTTGCAAGTCTAGATTTATTAAGAGGCTTTGATTCATTAGACTTTTCCTCAATATAGCTTCTTTGTAAACACTTTGAGCTACAGTAATCATTCCCATGAAACCACCTTGATTCTGACAAAAGAATCGCACACCCTATGAAGAGGCTACAGTAGGGCAGGAGAATATCTTGAACTGGGCTCTTTAAAAACGAAATTGAAGTTCTTCAGCATTTTTATTCTAGAGCCAGGCATGGTGACACATGCCCGGAGTCCCAGCACTCTAGGAGGCCCAGTGACGATGACTAAGGAGGTGGAGGCTAGCCTGGGCTACATAGACCCTGTCTCTCAAAAAACTAAACAAAAAAAAGTTCTATGCTCTGGATTATCTCATCTTGAGAAAAGAACAGGGCAAGACAGGACCATACATGGCTGCCATGATTTGTCCTAAAAGCGTCTGTAACAATGACTATGGTGCCAGTCCTGGCTGGCAGAAAGGTGTGTCAATGGTTCTCCAGGCAGGTTTCCTACCTGCCCGCACTGCCCTCCCTCAGCCCTCAAGCTTGTCTGGGGTTTCATCTCACAAATAAGCAGCAGATGAAAATACTAAGAACAGCACAGTGGATACGGAGACAAGGACCCCACTCTTATAAGAGTGTGAGCCTAGACTTCCTCTGCCCCATGCAATAAAGTTTAATATACACTCCCCATATCTTTTTCTAACATTTTTATATAAATTTAAATATCTTACCAAAAAAAAGGCTATTTCCTCCAAACATATAAATTTGAGTGAAACACAGACTCCCTCCCACCCCTGAATACTTCCTCACTGAAATATAAATGCTCTGATAAGAAGAGGAGGAATCTCGGCCACTTGGTCTCTGAAGCCCGTATCACACCGTGGAGAAGGCACTTGTGTTTTTGAGGTCTCCAGCAAGTGTCTCAGCACTCAGAATGGCCATCCTCCAGAACCCACACCAAGGCCTCCCAAGTGCCCAGTCAGTAAGGCAGCTGGAGGAAGATGGTGAGAAAACGTGATTCTAGAATGTTGAAAATTAAAAATAAAAAGCACAGACTAGTTCTCACTATAGAAGTGAGCTACAAACAAAATCCAAATTCATGACGATTAAACCTGCTTCATTCTCATAAATTATAAAATACAAAGGTGGCTGTTTAATGACAGACTCAGACAGTACTAGAAGGGCTGTGTCAATATACAAAAGAGTCAGTGTCTCCAGGCAAGGCCCTCAGAGCAGCACCCAGGCCTACTGCTGGGCTAGAAGGGCTGTCCTGTTGGCCTTCATCTTCTCTAGACGCTTTGTCAGGTGGCTGTTGGTCATCTCCATCTCCTCAATCTTGTCCAGTGCTGTCCGTAGCTGGAGACAAAGAGCACAGTCACTTTATGTGGTCAGAGGAAAGCCCAGCATCTCTCCCTTTCTGCTTTCTGGGAAACGGAGCTCTGCTAATAATGATAGCCATGTATGGGGGTCCCCAAACACCTGCCACCTTTCTCCAGGCAGCTAGAGGCCTCAACAGTGGTGCTGAGGATTGTAAAGCCACAAAACAAAATGTGTAAAGGCTGCAAAAACTGATGTCATCTGAAGCAAAACCCCAAAATACATTTTTACTTGCTGCCTTACCAAAGTCAATGGCAGCCACTGTGCAGGTCCAATGTCTGTACGACAGGCAGGTGGCTCCACTGTTCCTTTACCAGGTCTTTTGGGGCTTGGTTATTTGAGACAGGGTCTCATTGGGTATCCATGGCTGGCCCAGAACTCACTCTAAATCAGGCTGCCCTCAAACTAACAGGCTGGCCTGCCTCTGTCCCAAGTGCTGGGATTAAAGGTGTGCGCCACCACACTTGACTAAAGATTTCTTGTGTCGTGTGAATTCCCCCGACAGACTTTCTCTGTGAATGTGTTCTCCAGGAAGCATGTTAGCACGGTACCTCTCGCTGGAGCTTCCTCTTTTCTGCTTTCAGCTCATCTTCAATTTTCTCAGCGTTCTCGGCAGCGGTTTTGTACCGTAGCACCTGCCCCTCGAGCCGGCTGATCTGTAAAGAGGAGCACACGGGTCTCTAGGGTTTGCCACCGCTGCTTGGCAGCCAAGATGGAAACTCAGTGTCACTGGGGAGCCCAGGAGCCCAGGAGAAGTACAGTCGCAGAGTCATTCACTATAGGGCCAATTTCCCATGTTAGGTCTTCAGCCTTTTGAAATGTACAGAAGGAATATTTTTCTAAAGAGGCCCCGTTTTAAAATTCTCTAGAAATAGCTTTTAAAAAATGACAGCTACAAAGTACTGTTTAGGAAAATATTACACCTGTTTATTTACTGTGTGCACATAGGATCTGTTTATTTACTGTGTGC
>CABHPH010145669.1:0-83877 GCA_902168325.1 Peromyscus nudipes | reverse complement strand
TTTCCTCTATGACTGCAGGAAAGGCCTGAACTGGATTTGCTATCGGGACCTGCATGAGGCCCCTCTGGGAGTTTCCCGAAGACTGAGGCAATGGATTACCTTGTCTGTCCCTTGTTGATCTACATTCATTGGTCCAGTGTTTTCCCTTACCACACCTTCTTGAGATAGATTATATATGTATGTATAATTCCTTGCCACTTGGGATATATGATTCTAATTCTTCTATGAATTTGACCATTTTAAAGATGTAATCTAGGTTAAATCATGAAATATTTGTTGTCTTGACTAGCACATTTTCTTAGCATACATATTTTAGGCCCATTTACATTGTTGTAATACTTTTCCTTCATGTTAAAGGCTGACTAATATTCAGCAGCATGTACATATCATACATTACTTTCTTCTATTCATCTAACAATAGACATTTGGATTGTTCCTATATCGTTATATTATTATGAATTAAATTTCAATGAACATTGGCTACAAGGTATGGATTTCAGTTATTTTCAATAAATACCTATAAGTAGAATCAGTTCCCATGATAGTTTTATTTTTTCAGAACTCTCCATACTGTTTGCATAGTGATTGCACCATTCTGCATTCCCAACAAAAATGGACACTGGTGCAATTCATGGACAACATTTCTTCAGCTCATCTCTCTAGTCCCAGGAAAGCAAATCTAACTGCTTTTAAAAGCCCATTTTGAGACTGGGAAATGTTCAACAAAGCAAACTTGTGTGTACCTGGATTATAATTCAGTACTTTTTCACATATAGAAATTATCAGACCTGGCCGGGCGGTGGTGGCGCACGCCTTTAATCCCAGCACTCGGGAGGCAGAGCCAGGCGGATCTCTGTGAGTTCGAGGCCAGCCTAAGCTGCCAAGTGAGTTCCAGGAAAGGCGCAAAGCTACACAGAGAAACGCTGTCTCAAAAAACCAAAAAAAAAAAAAAAAAAAAAGAAATTATCAGACCTAGTTTACTGAGACCAATCCTATTTGAATTTGTCCTTAGATTATAATCAATATGGGGAAGAGAGGTCATAGGGAATATACCATTCTTCAGTAGGAAAATGTGCACTCTATTACACATCTATCCTCATTTATCCATCCTGCCTCCATCAAAAATGTTTTATAACCTCAACATTGTAAATTACTAACATTAATGCAGAATAATTCTGCCTTTGAACCCATATACAATTCCTGTCAGATGTAACAAAAATGGACTCTTATTTCAGCAAGACTCATAAATGTGGACATTCTTAAAATTCACCTTTGAATGGGTTCTGTCATTTTAAGTTAAATGAAATCTTTAACACATGTCCATTTTATATTTGTATGGGAGTCATGATTTTGCCCTTTTCTGAAAGCTATCTTTTAGCAAATGCATTAGTGTTCCTGCTGTGCTCAAACACTGAATGAGAGTGGCTCACAGAAAGTGTGTCTTCAGCGAGAGCACGGTGATGGGACAAGGGTGGCAGCTGTGGAGACCATCAGCCAATTATGTATCCAGCAGAAAAAGACTTGAGATCATTTCAGTGGCCACCGAGGTTATATAAATGCATTGTAGGTAATGAGTTTCATTCACTATAAAACACATATAATGAGTCTTCTTTTAAGCCAAGTTCAAATCTTAATAACTGTTATTAGTCTAAAATCATCTAAGAACATTAATAAAAAAAACCTAATTGTCATGATATATAATTCACTGATTGAGGTGCTAGTATATGTGTATTACATACACAAAATAAGTAAATCAGATTTCCCAAAAGATACAATTCTGATTTGGGTAAATAATCTGGAACAATTGAAATTAACACACACACACACACACACACACACACACACACACACACACACCCCACATTTCTATCTAAGTTTATTTCCTTAAAAATATTCAAAAATTGTTTAGCACAGAATATAGCTTGTAATGTAGGGCACTTGTTAACTTAATGTAATCTATAAGAATCTGTCACAATATTTTAAGAGGTTATTATCAGCATGACATGAAATTTGATAGAATTTTGTTGCTTGTTGGTGTACAATATAACCAATTTCTTACGGTAAAAAACAAAAATTGGTTTTCATTTAAAAAAGAAATGGACACTTTTTTAACAAAAATGTTTATTGACAGATTTTTATACAAAAAGTAGGGAAGACTATACTCTTTCCTTAGATTTCAATTTCAATGCAGAGATCAAAATAATATTAACATAATAGTGTCAACATGGCAATATTTCATCTTAAGTGCTATCTATGAATACATAAGAATGTACCTTAGAAAAAAGAATTTTGACAATAAGATAACAGCATAATAAAGAAATATCTTTGAGAGACTTATAAAAGCAATAGTAATGTATAAAAATATACATAGCTACACTGACAAATCATTTGGTCCGTTGCTAATGATAGATTCATTCTTATTAGTATTATTATTGAAATAAAGATATGGGAACAAGTTATATGGGGAATTTTATTTAAGTCTAACATGCTATGGCTGTTATCAGACTTTTTTAACTATTGAAAATAAAACTCCCAGGAATCCACAAGGATGAAGCCAGCTAAGACTCCTAGAGAGGGTGCCTGAACTGGCTTTCTCCTGTAATCAGATTGGTGACTTCCCTAATTGTCATCACAGAACCTTCATTCAGTAACTGATGGAAGCAGATGCAGAGACCCACAGCCAAGCATTGGGCTGAGCTCAAGAAGTCCTGTTGAAGAGAGGGAGGAGGGATTGTAGGAGCCAGTGGTAGGAGGTGGAGTGTCAATATCATGATGAGGAAACCCACAGAGACAGCTGACCTGAGCATGTGGGAGCTCATGGACTCTAGACTGACAGCTAGGGAGCCTGCATGGGACCAACCTAGGCCCTCTGCATGTGGGTAATAGTCCTATAACTTGGTCTGTTTGTGGCACTGAGCAGTGGGACCATGATCTGTCCCTGGCACATGAGCTGACATTTTGGAACCCATTTCCTATGGTGGGATACCTCGCTCAGCCTTGATGCACAGGGGAGGAGCTTGGTCCTGCCTCACCTTGGTATGCCCTGCTTCGTTGACTCCCATAGGAGGCCTTACCCTTTCTGAGTAGTGGAGGATGGGTAGAAAAAAGGTGGGGGGAGGGAACTGGGTGAGAGGAGGGAGGGGAAACTGTAGTTGGTATGTAAAATAAAATTAAAAATTTAATAAAAAATAAATAAAAAAGAAAATACGAAAGCTACATAAAGTAGGAGAGGAAAATGTAAACAGCTTCTATCTATGCTAAAAAATAATTAACCTCAGCCTTGTTATTATGTTACACAGCAAAAAAAATAATTTTAAGTGGATACAGAAATGAATGTGAAAGGTTAAAAATATATAAAGTCGGTGGAACACACCTTTAATCCCAGCACTCGGGAGGCAGAGGCAGGAGAATCTCTGCAAGTTCAAGGCAAGCCAGGAAAGACTCCAAAGATACACAGAGAAACTCTGTCTCAAAAAACAAGAAGATTATATATATAATATATATATAGCGCCTCTAACAGGTTGCATTTTTATTTGTGATATGCAAAATTTTTAGTATACAAAAAGTAACAGTCAAATTTAAAAGACACAACCCAAAGTCTGTTTTCACTAAAATAAAGGCTTCTGCTCATTATAGCAAATAGAAGAATGAAAAGCAGGCCACAGAATGGAAGGGGAAATTTGACCCAGCATAGTGGTTCATCTCTAATCCTAACAGTGGAGAGACCTAGGAAGGAAAATCACTGGGAGTTTGACTTTGAGGCCAGCCTGGACTGCTGAATGAGAACAAGTCTCAAAAGAGACAATGAATATGTCGAGGAGCATGAGCAGGAGGGGAGAGGGGTGGAAATCAACTCTGTGTATGTTTAACAAAGGAATCATTTTGTGTGTGTAAATAATATATACATCAAAAAGGAAAAAAGATTACAATTTAAAAAAAACAGTCAAGAGAGTTGCACAAACACTTTCAAAATAGGATATACCATGAATAATAAACATGAAAATAATCTTTAGCAAAATGCAAATTGAAACTATCTATGACCTTATATCATGAACTCAAAAGAAAAGTTATATTTAAAATATTGCATAAATTTGTTGCCAAGGGTTTGAAATTACTGTGTACTGCCAATGAAAGTTTATGTTTATGAAATGTTAGAAACTTTCCCTTTGATACTTGCTCAGCACCCAAGGATGTGAACTGAATTCTTCATTACTAGCAATACTTTTTGCTTCAATAGTCATCAACAACACACTCATCTCAAATATTCATCAAAGACACAGTGAATTAAATGTCACATTTTTCATTAATAGAATAGCACATAATAAAAAGAAGAAATCACTAACAGATGTAAAGTTCTTTTTTTATTTTATTTTACAATATAATTCAACTTTACATATCAGCCATAGATTCCCCCGTTCTCCCCCCTCCCGCCTCGCCCCCTCCCCCTGGCCCACCCCCCATTTCCATCTCCTGCAGGGCAAAGACTCCCCCGAGGATTGAGATCAACCTGGTGGACTTAGTCCAGGCAGGTCTAGTCCCCTCCTCCCAGGCTGAGCCAAGCGTCTCTGCTAAGCCCCAGGTTTCAAACAGCCAATTCATGCACTGGGCACAGGACCCGGTCCAACTGCCTGGATGCCTCCCAAACAGATCAAGCCAATCAACTGTCTCACCCATTCAGAGGACCTGATCCAGTTGGGGGCCCCTCAGCCATGTAAAGTTCTTTTTGTCCAAATTTAATGAATGATTGTTTGTGAGGTTCTTTCCTAATCTTTCAAATAGACATAATATTCCAATATGTCACCTACTTAAAGATTATCTCACAAAGTGTATGTTTGTTATAGATTTCACTAAGATTTTATTCAATTTTCATCCCCATAAAAGTTGTGTAAAATGATTTTCAAAGATGAAGGAAATCTGAAATCACACAATAGAGTAAATCCTATCTCTCACGTATATACATGTGCAAAGGAATATTATGCTTTCATAGGAAGATTCCTTGCTATATGTGATGTGAACTGCTCTACCAGCCCTGGCTTCCCCACTATGATGAACAGCATTCAAGAAAGCAAGGAACCCAAAGAAATCTTACTTCCTTAAACTATTCTGTCAGCTCTTTTGGATGTATCTTACTTTAACTGTTATAAATGTTGTGAATTATGGGACAGCCTCAAGTCAATGCTCTCCTATATAGCTGCTTTAACAAATATTTTAAAAATCTGTACATATAGAGATAGAGGAAGATATTATGGGGGTTGGGGGAAACCTGGTGCTAGAGAAGTTCCCAGGAATCCACAAGGATGATCGCAGTTTACACTACTAACAATAGTGGAGAGGGTGCCTGAACTGGCCTTCTCCTTTAATTAGATTGGTGAATACCCTAACTGTCATCATAGAGCCTTCATCCAGTAACTGATGGAAGCAGATGCAGAGATCCACAATCAGGCACCAGGCCGAGCTCTGGGAGTCCAGTCAAAGAGAGGGAAGAGGGATTATATGAGCAAGCGGGGGTCAAGATCATGATAGGGAAATTTACAGAAACAACTGAACCAAGCTCAAAGGAAGTCACGAACTTTAGATCAACAGCTGTGGAACTTGCATGGGACCAGACTAGACCCTCTGCATACAGGAGACAGTTGTGTAGCTGTGTCAGTTTAAGGGGCCCCCCCTGGCAGTGTGATCAGAATTTGTCCCTGGTGCATGAGCTGGCTTTCTGGATCCCATCACCTAGGGTCAGACACCTTGCTCAATGCTAATAAAGCGGGAAAGGTCTTGGTCCTGCCTCAACTGAATGTACCAGGCTTAGCTGTTTCCCCATGGGAGAATTTACTCCGTTGAAGGAGGGGATATGGGGTGGGGGAGTAGGTGAGGGAGGGGGAGCAGGAGGAGGGATTAGAGAGGGATCTGTGGTTGGGATGTAAAATGAATAAAAAAAATCTGTACATACATTGAATACTGAAGACATTTTCTTAATTAAAAACTATATCTAGAATAATGAGGATACCATGTTTATATAATAATAATATAAATATCAAGTGAATTCATGAATATAAATTTTTGCAAAGGCACCAATGGTTTCACTGAAATTAATTACATAAGAAAACATTAACAGGATCCAGCGCTTTGTAAAGGGTAAGTTGGAGATGGAAATTTATTTGAATATTTTTATATAATTTGAACTTTTAGAAATTAAACTGCAGACTATTCCCTTATTTGGTGTTCAAGTTTCATCATTTTGCCAGTATATTCTTTCCTCTTTGTCTTAATTAATTAATTAATTTTATTCTTTGACAATTTCATACATGTATGAAATGTATTACGATTACTCTCTCCCTGTCTTCCCTCTGATCTCTCACTGGCTTCTATCAACCTTTTCTCCTTCTTTCCTCATTCCATAGTTGTAAATCTATCCTTAATAAAACAGTAAACATCTGCACCAGGTTGTCCACATATGTTTACTAATCTGCTTAATCCGAAACACACAGAAAGCAGTTTGAAGCTTGTTAGCCATAAAAAAAATACTAACAGAGTATTTTTGACCCGAAAGTTTACATTCAAGTGTAACTAGAGTTATCCTGCCTGGCCCACAGTCAGGACAAATCTCTGTCACCTGCCAGTCCCACAGCCACTCAGACTCAACCAAGTAAACACAGAGACTTATATTGCTTACAAACTGTATGGCCGTGGCAGGCTTCTTGCTAACTGTTCTTATATCTTAAATTAATCCATTTCTATAAATCTATACCTTGCCATGTGGCTGGTGGCTTACCGACATCTTTACATGCTGCTTGTCCTGGCAGTGGCTGGCAGTGTCTCCTTCCACCTTCCTGTTCTTTTCTCCTCTCTGTTAGTCCTGCCTAGACTTTCTGCCTAGCCACTGGTCAATTAGTATTTTATTTATTGACCAATCAGAGCAACACATTTGCCATACAGAACATCCCACAGCACTTCCCCCTCCCTTTTTTTTTCAAAAAGGAAGGTTTTAACCTTAACAAAGTAAATTACATATAATTTGGGAATTTGGGTGTAGCTTCTCTTACTACTTCCTGCTGGAGGGGGACGCTGTATCTTTTGGGGACACAAAGAAAATTTTAGAATTATGGAGTAGTCCGTGAGAGTGTATCGTCTGAACCAGTTGCCTTGAAACGGCTCTGGATGTTGGATCATCTGAGCCATGGTGTCATAGGAGACCTTTCAGGTGGTCTTGGCTGGTCAAACCTGATGTATCTTAATCTGGAACAAATCCATAGCCTCTGGCTTTCTGTGGAAACAAAATCAGAACTTCCTTTCCAAAGCAACATATCTTTATATCCAAATTTTGAAGTCAAGGTATCTTTAAAATATACATATTGGTTTAACTCAGCTTCCTTTACAATCAAATATCTCTCTGCAGTTAAGAATCCCAAAGACAACATAATCCAGATTCTCTGTGTGATATCCATCTTTACGTGGCTTATATTTTATACTACCTTTACTGTCTCTTTAAAGACTTTATTTTTCAAAAGTATCTATTTTTTTATATAACTGTATATATTCCTTTTTATCTCTCTTTGAAGCCTACGTACATTTTTACACACATTTTAAAGCATTTAAAGTCTTGTTCCATCTGAATCTGTCTTATTGTGAACCTGTTACTTTAAACTGCAGCATTCTAAGACTGAAACGGCTCTATGGCTGCTGGATCCGCCCACCTCAGCTTCCCAACATGGCGGTGATACGTTTACCATCAGCTCTGGGAGCCTTCGTGGGTCTATGCTTCTATCAAAGCAGTGTTTAGCTCAGAAACCTCTTTTTTTTTTTTGTTTTGTACAAGCAAAGGCTAAATCCACCATGCAGCTTAATGTGCAACTTGCAGACGCCTCATTCCTGCCATACTGCAGGTCGAGCACACAGGCCAGGAACCCACAAGTAGCTCAAACCGGCAAGCTGCTGCTCATTTGAGAGAGATAATTAGGAAGCTGTTTTTAGCTCCATTTTAGAATCTTTTCTCAGGTTTTAGGTGGAAATTCCTGCCCCACATTCTGGCACCATTTGTAACTAGTTTTCCTGCCTGGCCCACAGCCAGGACAAATCTCTCTCACCTGCCAGTCCCACAGCCGCTCAGACCCAACCAAGTAAACACAGAGACTTCTATTGCTTACAAACTGTATGGCCGTGGCAGGCTTCTTGCTAACTGTTCTTATATCTTAAATTAATCTATTTCTATAAATCTATACCTTGCCACATGGCTGGTGGCTTACCGGCATCTTCACATGCTGCTTGTCCTGGCAGTGGCTGGCAGTGTCTCCTTCCACCTTCCTGTTCTTTTCTCCTCTCTGTTAGTCCCTCCTATACTTCCTGCCTAGCCACTAGCCAATCAGTGTTTTATTTATTGACCAATCAGAGCAACACATTTGCTGTACAGAACATCCTACAGCATTCAAGGTACAGTGTTCAAAAGGTATTTGATCTTAGTTCTTTTCACTTTCCCTGTGAGGTAATGATGTCATTCATCTGGAATGTTTTTAGTCTCATATTCAATTCGATTTCATAGATTGTTTGATTCTCCTTATAAACTGTGTATGTGCACATGATCATGTTTCTGAAAGTCGGAACTTCATAAAGGATAATGTTCAGGTAAATTTCAGTATGATCTCCTCCCTTCTGCCTTCTCACATTCTTTCCTGTTACCCCATTTCCTTACTTCAGCATAAAGTATGAAGGGAGCACCTATCCCCTAATGGCAGGAGGCTGAGGAAGGGGAATATTGTACATTCAAGATTAGCCTGGACTATAGAGCAGAACCTTGTCTTCCAAAATAGAAAGAAAAGTAGTAACAGGTAACAGTTACCCTGGATAGTGGTTTCATTGGAGTTACATAACAATTTCTTTAAAAGTATAGATTGTCTAACTTTATCCCCAACATTTTTTTATCAATGAGTCTTACAAGATTCAGAATGTTGTAAATATTTCCGTAAATTTGCAATTAATGCATTAATATTTTATTATCATTTATGCTCAGGAGGATAATAAAAATAAAAGACTGAGCGTAATTCATTTGAATAGCTAAAAATAAAATTCCAAAATAAACTGATATTTACTTTTATTTATTTCTTTATTTTAATGTGTATGGGTGCTTCGTCTGCATGCATATCTATGTACCACATAGGTACCTGGTATGTTTGGAGGCAAGGAGAGGGCATGGGCTTTCTGGGAGCTGGAGTTACAGATGGTTGTGAGTCTCCATGTGGGTGCTGGAAACTGAGACTGAATTCTGCCACAGCTGCCCACTCATCTCTAGTCCCACATTTGCTACTTTTAACCAAATCGTTTCTATGAACGACCCTTTGCCGTTTTGTGCTAAAGTGTGTTTACTTTTAGGAAACCTAGACTTGTTCTTATCTCTGAAGTCTAAAGGACACTATATACCTAAAAATAACTTGTTGACTCCTGTTAATTATACATTGTGATGGGTTTCATTCTGTTATTTTCCTTCAAGTGTATCTTGAATTTTGACCATATTCACCCCACATACTCTCCCTTTTGTTGCCCTCTCTTCATCCCTCCATTCTCCTTCCTTCTTGCAAACGCTCTAACTTCTGCTTTCATGCATATAACACTTACATCTAATCTAGGGCTTACAAATGAGATAAAATATGCGATGTTGATATTTCTGAGTCTGATTTATTTCATCCAATATGATTACTATTTGCATCATTTTTACAGTAGGAGACATAATTCATTCTTCTTTATGTCTGAATGAGATACCACTGTGTATATATGCCATGTATTCTTCATCTGTCCCTTTGTACAAACCTGGGCTAATTCCATAAACTAAATATTTTGAATAGTGCCACAATGAACATGGATGTGTCATGTGCTGCTTTGAGTACTTTGGGTATATTCCAATAATTGGTACAGCTGGATCCAATGGCACTTTTATCTTCAGGTTTGGGACAATATTAATATCAGCAATATGTAAGGGTTCACTTTTCTACCAATTTCCGGTTAGAATCAGTTTCTATTTCTTGATTGCCATTCTGACCGACAGAATCTCAATGTAGATTTAATTTGCATTTCTCTGATGAATAAAGATGTTGACTATTTTCATGTATTTATTAGACATTTATACTTCTTCTAAGAAACATCCACTTCATTAGTGCATTTGCAAATGGGCTTTATGAATTTGGGGTACATTTTTAGTTATTTGCACATTCTAGAGATTGATACTCTGCCCAATCTGTAGTTAGCAAGATTTGTTTTTCTGCTTTCTGCAGGCTCTTTCCTAAATTGTTTCTTTTGCTGTATATTCATTTAAAAAATATAAATGGAAGCACCAACAGAAAAATAACAACAATGAAAGCATTGATACAGAGAACTTTGTAGGAAGCAGATTCTGAGATGACATTTAGTGGCAAGAGTGTTTATTAACGAATCCCCTTGGTACTCACAACTGTAGAAGAGATGGAGAGAAACGTGTTGATCAGAGTAAGGGATGTGTTGTGATGCATTCCAGGCAACTCCTCGGGGAACTCATAAGCTAAAACTGCCTGTCAGAGTGGTCCATGTGAAGCTCAAATGGCCTATCTTCAATTCAGTCTTGAAAGTTGGTTACTCTAAGAAAAGTATGACCTTGAGTGGGGCAGCTCACCACAATGGGAAGATCCCCATTGATATGATAGCTCACTCATCAGCAGGGACTAATTTTTCTTATGTGATTCTGGAAGAAAAATGAGTCAAATAAAACTTAAGGTCTCACATAAAACACCATTTATACAACCAGGTATATATATATAAAGAAAACATAACAGTTTTGCATCTATAAATGATAGTTTTAAATTAACATAATTATCAATAGTTGAGATTATTTTACTTTAAGTCTCTAGGTTGGGTTTCTCTATTTTATTTTTTGATGTGTGTGTGTGTGTGTGTGTGTGTGTGTGTGTGTGTGTGTGTGTGTGTGTGTTTGATTCTGGGATGAATAAGTTTTATTTATGTTTTGCTCCTAAAACAAATATTTTTCCTAATATGAAAAGTTGAAATTAGCATCTCACTGTGGAAATGAAAAAATTTTACATCAAAATGTCTAATGGATATATTCAAAATGATTTTTAAATTACTTTGTAACATCAAATTTTAATGATTTTTATATGGATGTTATTAACTGTGGTTTCTCAAATTGCTGTATACACATATATTAGTATTAAAATCTGGCTACAGATTTTAGATCAAAAGTTTTCAGTTAGAGTGATAATGAGGAACTCTGAATTAACCCTGGCTAATTTTTTTTATTTTATAATTTGATATAATTTTACATATCAGCCACGGATTCCCCTGTCCTCCCTCCTCCCGCCCCCCCTCCCCCCAGCCCACGCCCCCATTCCCATCTCCTCCAGGGCAAGGACTCCCCTGGAGATTCAGCTCAATCTGGTAGATTCAGTCCAGGAGGGACTGGAGAGATGACTGCTCTTCCAGAGGACCCAGGTTCAATTCTCAGCACCCACATGGCAGCTCACAACTGTCTGGAACTCCAAGATCTGACACCCTCACATATACATACATGCAGGCACATAAGATAAAAAAAGAAAAAAGAAAAAAAAGCTATTGTCAGAGGATCCCAGTTTCTTCCAATGGAAGAATTAGATGACTACTTGCAATAAGAATAGAAACTGGCTGTGACCATCCAAAGCTTGGAGCTGCCACTGTGTAGAATGTTTCAAATTTACCTATCTAAGATGGTTCCTTACCACACTGATAGTTCTCCTTGTTTTTGCCTGTTTTGACAGAAATCGTGAGACTTAGACATTGTTGGATGGCTTTAAAAATAAGGAACTGAATCTGACAAACCCATAAGTTAACTTGAAGTCACCAGTCTCCTTAGCACTACACCAGTAGAGCACACTCAAATAAACATAAAGTTAAGTATGGAGAGCAAAACAGCCACTACACGTTAATAATATAAAAATCTGTATCTCAATGAATGATAGATAATATCTTCAGTGGCTTCGAACCCCCCCTTAAATGAACCCATGCCAGAGACATTGATGCAGAAATCTATTGTAAGAAAACACTAAACACATCACTTCTAATCACTGATTTTCCTTCAGCTATTTTAAGATTCAGTGATTCCATTGCTTTATTTTAATTTCTCCCAAAGAAGTTTTCACAGCTTCCCTCCAAATCTGAGGGGCATCTACTTAGTGAATATGGCTTCTCAATTATCTCACAGTGCTATAACTACAACCTCATTTAATATACCACTTCCAGAATGGAACACAGGTTCACAACAGGAGCGTCCATTTCCCAGCCTGTTCACTAACACTCTATACGTACTGCTGAGAGACTTTAGTCTGAACAGCATACCTCTTACTACTTCATTGATATCAACAGCAGTGTCACTGGAACTTAGTCCTTCCAAATCCAATCTCACATCTTTCTGAAATTATGCAAATTTTAAAAGTTCAATACATTATTCTTGGATTCAGAGTCATTAAAACTCATTGTGCCAAAGAAAAGCACAAGAAACAAACACAAATACAGATGCTGAGACACACAGAAATCCCATAAAATCACAAAATTAGAAACCACAATATATGAGCAAAAGATCTGTTAGGTTAAAAAAATGCCCTGCTAAGGCTTTATGAAGCAAAACAAAACAAAAATCTCCAAAAATGCCATTTAGGTCTGCTTGTGTTGGCCATCTACTGCTGGACATGGGACTGCTTCTAAGTGAAATTTGTGTACACAGTGAGACTCCATTGGAGAAAACTGATTTTTACTTTGTGACTGGTTGTCAATTGGAAATAGTTTCTGGATTAAGGAGTGGGTGTGTAGCCACTTCCCATTTCAGCACTGGGACTCTACCTGGCTTGGAACTGTTCGGGCCCTGTGCAGGTTACCACAATCCCTGTGACTTCCTATGTGTGTCAGCTGTGTTGAGTCTAGAAGCCTTGTTTCCTTTCTGTCTTCCATTTCCAATGGCTCTTACAATCTTTCTTCCTCCTCTTTCTCAAAGTTCCCTGGGCCCTGAAGTGAGGGATGTGATGGAAACATCCCATTTAATACTGAGTGTTCCAAGGTCTCCGAGTCTCTGCAAATTTTCTGGTTGTGGGTCTCTGTATTTGTTCCCATACACTGCAGGAGGGAGCTTCTCTGTTGATGGCTGAGGACAATGCCGATATGTGAATACAGCAGAATGTCGTTAGGAGTCATTTTGTGGCTATGTTCTGCTGTGGATATCGCTATATGTCAATAAACACTGATTGGCCAATAGCCAGACAGGAAGTATAGGCGGGACTAACAGAGAGGAAAATTGAGGAAGAAGGAAGGATAGGGAGGCTGGCTGGAGCCGCAGCGAGGAGAAGGAAGATGTAAAGTACCGGTAAGCCACGAGCCATGTGGCAAAGTAGAGATTAATAGAAATGGGTCAAATATAAGAGTAAGAGCTAGACAATGATAGGCCTGAGCTAATGGCCAAGCAGTTTAAATAATGTAAGCGTCTGTGTGTTTATTTTATGAATGGGTTCGGTCAGAGAACCAGGGACTGGCGGGACTTGGGAGCTGGAGACTGGAGGGACTTGGGAGCTGGAGAGAAGCTCTCCAGCAACAATGTTCCTTTGGCAGAAGAATAGTGTTTTGTTTTCCTCTAGGACCCTGGCCTGTTTTCAGGTTCTTAGTCACAGAAGCAGTGTCAGGCATGGGTTCCATCCGATGGATTGGGTCTTAAATCCAATCAGATAATACTTGGCCACCCCTTCAGTTTTAATTCAAATCTCTGTATATAAAGGTGTTTTCTTATAAATAGTTATAAATACTGTTAAGACTTCTTAGTTTTTAAATTACTATTAAATGTCAATGGTGGTTCGATTACTCAGATTTAAGTTAATACATACTTAGATTTATCTTCCATACTTACAGAAGTAATGACTTGTTTGTTGTCACTCTTGTTTCTGTCTCCTCTTTAGCCTTGTCTGTGTTTACATGAGTGTTTTGTGTCCTCATTCTTTCTCTATTCCCCTAGCATCTCATTTCCTTTGGCAATTAGCGTATGTCTTATAGTTTCTTATATACATTTATATCTGATCAAAATCTGCTCCCTGACAAGACTATAACATTTCCAGGAAAGTGCATGTAAAAGAACAACATTCCTCCTTCCTGAGTTATGATAGTGATGTAACTCATGTCACTTAGCATAGGTGACAAGCACCGCTAGAGGCGTTGCTGGTACTATTCTCCAGAATCAAATGATAGTGTTTACCATCTCCAACACTTTTCCTCTTTACATCCATCTTTTCTCTGAATAATTTCTTTTTGAAATCCTTAAAAGACAGGTGAGTTGACCACAAATTTATGATGTAGTTCTTTGTTTTTTATTACAGATAAGCAGAGTGCAAATTGGCTAAGTAACATGCTCAAGGCTAGAGCTACACAAGTACAAATTTAAAACTAGAAAACTACACTGAAGAAGAACTAAATTATACCCTTGCTCATGAAAACCAATTAGTTTATGGGATACTGATATCAAATTATACACTGAAGAATTGTAGAAACAGAGTGCTGTATGAATTGTGATAATATGTTTTATTATTGATATTATTAAAGTCCATGAGCCTTATGTGTTAAGATGAAATACTCATAACACTCAAACAGAATCTTTACTGCTCATTATTAACTTTGCTTTGTATGGGGCCCATATTGTGAGGAAAAAATGATATCTTTTACAGTCAGGAACTGTGGTCAATTTTGGTGTTACTCTGAACCCCTGGACTCAATGACTCTACCTTTTTTTTTTTATTTCCTAGTGTGTGCAAGGAAAAAGTTAATGGCATATGACTAATGTTATCATAAACTTCCAGCCATCACTTAGCTATGTGCAAGCTGCCTCTCACTGCATACTGGTTTTGATCACCCCAGGTCCCTTTCTTGTTACCCACCACCATCCATTTCTTTATGATTTTTGAGATTCAGAAGAGAAGCAGAGCAAAGGGGAATGAGTTTATGAGAGTGTTCTCTTGCACTCCAGATGGCTGATGTGTGTCAGATTTGAGAATTCCAGTAAATCAGTGGAAGCATGCTGCTAAATATCTTCGCAATCCTTCCACTACACAATGACCTTGAGAGTTTCATCTAGAAATCACTATAATTCACATGTTACTCATCAAAAAGAATCTTTCATCCTACCAATTAGAGTTTATGTTACAAAGTTAAATCATGAGCATAATGTCCCTAGAACAAAAAGGTAACATCTGGTTGGTTGTTATCATTGTATAGATTGGCATCAGCACTTGGGAAAAACAGCAACATCCATTTAGATTTTCAGAAGTTACCTTTAATAGTACTGTTTTCAAAGAGAGATTTGAAACATTCTAGATTTTTTAGTTATTTTCATCCAGCTTAAAAACTGAACTTTTGTCATGTAAAAATGCTTTTTACCAGAACTAAGAAATCTAAAAATAAAAAATTATGACAGTTAATGAAAGAAATAAGAGACTGATCAATCAAGAAGAGGGAAGATGGATGTGAATTGCTTTTCCTTTATATGTCACTGTCACTTGATTCAGTCTGTTATAAACCACCAGCCTCTCCCATGCCCAGCTTTGCTTTAAGCCCTCACCGTCCTGTCTCCACCAGGAAGAGCCCTTCATCCCATCTTTAACTTGTGCTTCACACCCAGTTCTCCCCTGAGACTCGGGGCTCTCTTTTATGAGCATGTGTGAAAATTTTTAATGTAATTCCATCATAGAACTGTTTAGTGACTTCTTGAATTTTCAGGAATCAATATTAGTAATGTTTATTTTTACATATAAGATCTGATACAAACTTTTGTCCTTTGATATGTGTGATGATGGGTGGGTGGGTGGATGGATGGATGGATAGATGGATCGATGGATGGATGGATGGATGGATGGATGGATGGATGGATGGATGGATGGATGATGGAAGAATTCATGATTACAGTAAGGAAAGAAGAAACTTCCACTCTGCTTCTATAACATGTCTTTTAGCCAATGTGTATAAGAACAGGGTTGGTAGTTTTAGCAGATAAAGTATCCAGTTGAATCTGAATTTCAGATAAACATAAATAATTTAAGCCATATCTGTGTTTCAAATATATTATGGTCATCTTGTGTTTTAGCTGTCAACTCTAAAATTACAAAGAAAGATTTTAGCTCACAATGAGAAATACTGTAATAATAGGTAAGTGTGCTACAGACAGCATTTTAAGATGCACACTGTCTGCAACAGTCATCTAAGAATAATGGAGGTCAGAGAAATTCTGGACCTATCCTTGCAATTGGCAGGTTCTTTCCTGTCTTTTTATTATGAAGTCAGACATTTTAATAAAAATTTCATGCTAAACCATTAGGGATGACTATCTTCAATATCTAAATTCACATTTCACCTTCACGTGATGGTTAACTGTAAAATTATGGGGACCACGCACTCACCAGGTTGTTCTTCAATGCTCAATTAAAATACTATGCACTGTTATAAATTTTAAATATATTTAAGTTTGAGTTGACCAAAGAACTCTGTAATTCTAATTCAAACATTTGCTTCTTTTTTAAATAACTAAATGTATTTATTTATTTATTTATTTTACAGCACAGCTGTCATTTCCCTCCCTCCTCTCCTCCCAGTTCCTCCCTCTACCCTGCTCTGTTCCCACTCCCCAATCCACCCCCCATTTTGGTCTCTCATAATTTGAACTTTTCTATGTAAAGGTTTTGTACTAAGATGTCATTTTTATTCAGTATAATAGTTGTGAGAACATTCTATTTCCTGACATACCAGGTAATCTATGAGTCAGTGGGCACAATACAGCAAGATGAGCACTGCTACACAAAATGAAAATGTTAATATTACTGTATCATTGTTAGGATTGACATTCTTGCTACAGATTTCCTTTTTTTGTCTTAACTTTGCTTTTAAACCAACTATGACTTCTAAAGGCATTAACCATAAAGAATCTGAAACAAAAAAAATCTAACCATATGTCTTTCCCCAAAGGTTTCTTGTCACCATTTTCCAATCATGTTCTAAGTCCCTCATCACATAGCTAAATACTCACCTACAGCCCATGAATCCGTATGCAATTGACAAATGGTCATTTGTCCTCTCTCACAAAGTGTACACCCAGGTTCAACACCTGAAGTTTCATGCACCAGGATGGTTTTCCTTCCTAATTCTTCCTCAGGGACCTTAGATCATTAATGGCACTACAGTGTTGTGTCTATGCACTTTTATGAGTGTCTACATATTGTGAAGAACCATCTGTACACTGTCACCTTGTCCTCCTTTCCTCTTGTCAACCAGTCACAGAGAATTCCCCATAGATGTGGGAGCAGGCACCATGAGTGTTTGGGCCAATTGTTTTACTTTGCCTTTAGAATCTATTAGGGCCTAAGAACATATATGCTACTTTTACTTGACAAAAGAATATTTATCTAAATATTTAACTATATGGTTTTGTAGACAAGAGCAGTTCATAATTAGAATCTTAGAATGTATGGAAATATGGCAATCCATGATGCAACAGTTTCTATCAAAGTCCAGTACTAAGACAATAATTGTGCCTTAAAACAAGAGTAGTTACCTGTTCATGATGGCTAGGGTTTCATGTTAGCCTGCTAACTCACTCTTGATTATGAAATGTTATCAGTGATGGGCTATTAAAAGCACACAGTATCTGGTAAATGATCTAATTTCCTATTTTCTTTTTGTTTAGATATAAAGATAATTTATGAAACATAATTCCTGCTATAAGGAAGTTTTTTCCCTGAAATTAGATGACGAGCAGTGAGATATTTCCACTATTCTTAATTATCTGGCTTTTTTTAGTCACAAAGTTATTGGAGTGTAGGTGATGTAATCATACCCTATTCTAAGTAAGAAAAAAATGTAATTTAAATAAAAGCTGGCAGTGGGATTAAGACTATGAAGATAAAAAAGAATCCCATACCTCTGTTCTTCTTGAACTACAAGACAGATAAAAGCTATAAATGGAATGCTTAACTGCCACTCCCTCAGGAACTACTGGACCAAGTTGAAAACAGCTTGCATAGCATCCTGTACCAGTTACATTTTCATCCTCTATTCAGAACCTACTTAAAACTAGCAGCTTTTTTTAAACTCATTGTGTAAATGGGCCAGAGTAACCTATTTTAGTAATGTATCTCAATGTATCTACATTACTAGTAAACCCATTTGGCTATGTTATGCCTAATTCTTGTTTGGAAGAGGAGTCAGATACACAGACTTATTCTTACTCTTCAAAGGATGATATCTTAATATGTTTCCTATTGACTGAGATGGGATGTTACTGCATCTTCATCAGATTTATTTCCTATCTTTTGACTTTAAGATATCTACCAACAAGTTAAAAGTATCAAGATGCCACTTTAAACTGTCATAAGTGAGTGCGATGTCTTATAAAAGGGGAAATGCAATCACAGTTGCTGTGAACTAAATATTGTATGAGGTCAAAGAGATCACATGGATTTGAAGTAGATTACTAAAGGATTCTCCCCTTGCTAGCTACACAAAAATATTTTGTGAATAGATATGAGAAAAGGAAATTCACCATCTCAATAGCTGCTTACTGAATATCAGTTTGTTCACTTGCTCACACATGAAAGCACTCAATACAACTACAATTGAAAATACATCTTAGTTAAGCTTTCCATCATCCACATTCACTCTCCAAGATTCTCTTGCCTTCTTCACAGGCAAATAGAAGCATTGAATGAATGTACTAGAAATCATCACTCTTGCATCTTTCAAGCCCTTGATGACCACACTAATCAATGGAGGTGATGGGTACTTGAGAAAGACTACAGAGGTAAAAGTAACAACTCTATTACATGGAATCACATGCTACAAATATCACTTATAATGTAAATTTTATGTTAGTGTTTATCATAGTTCTCTGCTATATAATACACTTTTTACTCATTCCAAACTGTGCTCATTAGAAGACAATGCCAAGTGTACAGCACAAAAGGTAAGTAGTACATAAATCAATAGCTTCAAATTCTCCTTCTGGGGAGAGTTTATACACCATATGAACAAACTCAAGGACAGAAAACACGTAATTATTTGAACTGATTCTGAAATGACACTGACAAAGTTAAATATGCCTTTATGATATAAGTTCTGGAGAATTTAGAGATAGATGACACATACCTGAAAAGAATAAAGGATACATATAACAAACCTATAGATAACATTAAATTAAATGAAGCCATATTGAAAGTATGTCTTCTAAATTATAATAAAGCACTTCTCTAAAATCAGGAATGATAAAAGGAGGTCCACGCTCCTGTGTCTTATTCTATAGAGTATCTGAAATCTTAGCACTAATAATTAGACAAGAATAAGAATAAAATGATAATAATAATGAAAGAAGTCAAATATTCCCATTTGCAGGTATCATGAGTCCTCATTTTAAAAAGACTATTAAATCCACTAGAAAACTCTTGGGCCTAATTAACACTTAGAGTAAATTTTCAGGATACAAAATCAATATAAAAACATAGCCATCATGTCATGTATACTATAAAAGTCTCCTCTCTGAGAATGAAATTAGGTAAAGTATTTTCAATTCAATATAAGTTCCCCCAAAATAAGTATTTAGGAATACATCTACCATAATAAGTGGATGACCTCTACATTTAAATTTTCAACATATTGAATAAGGAAATTACAGAACATACTGGAAAATAGAAAAATAATCCATGTTCCTAGATAGGTAGGATAAATATTGTGAAAATGTCTATACTATGAAAATTTACATATAGAATTAATGCAATATCTAACAAAATCCCATTTCATATTTCACAGGTTTAGGAAAAAATAATGTAAGAATTAATACAGGACCATGAAAACCACAAGAGATCTTTAATAGCCAAAACAATCCTCAGAAGTAAGAACACTGCTGTAGGTATTTGAAGTCAAAACAATACCCAAGATCAAATTATACTATTGAGCTTTAGTGAAAAGGCAGACTGAGACCATCATGGAAATACACAAGGTGACAAATGGAATAGAATAGAGGACCAAGACAAAAAGTTGCTAAGTTTTCTGCACTTACATTTTTACAAAGGAGGCAAAAACAAGCTTGGTGAAAAAAATATAGCCAATTCAACAAATGGTGCCAGCAAAACTGGATTTCTACCTGCAGAAATCCTTGTATAAAAGTCAATTAAAATCTCAATCCTACCAACCCACCATGTGCATAAAAGATCTTTCTATCTGCTGATATCTTCCTCAATTTCTTTCTTCAAAGACTTGAAGTTCTTGCCATACAGGTTTTTCACCTGCTTGGTTAGAATTACACCAAGGTATTTTATTTTTGGCTATTGTGAAGGGTGATGTTTCCCTAATTTCTTCCTCAGCCCGTGTATCATTTTTATATAGGAGGAATTTTTGAGTTTATTTTGTATCCAGCCACTTCTCTGAAACTGGTTATCAGCGGTACTAGTTCCCTGGTAGAATTTT
Source organism: Peromyscus nudipes (assembly GCA_902168325.1). Lineage (NCBI taxonomy): Eukaryota > Metazoa > Chordata > Mammalia > Rodentia > Cricetidae > Peromyscus > Peromyscus nudipes. The sequence goes on along the minus strand of CABHPH010145669.1, from coordinate 63,402 downwards.
TGGAGTCATTTATGTCTACTATCATATCATCTGCAAATAGCAATACATTGACTTTTTCCTTTCCAATTTGTACCCCCTTCATTTCCTTTAATTGTCTTATTGCTCTAGATAGGACTTCAAGTACTGTATTGAGTAGATACAGAGAGAGTGAACAGCCATTTTTTATCCTTGATTTTAGTGGAATTCCTTTAAGTCTCTCTCCATTTAATTTGATGTTGCCTTTTGCTTGCTGTATATTGCCTTTATTATGTTTAGGTATATTTCCTGTATCCATGATCTCACCAAGACATTTATCATGAAGAGGTGTTGGATTTTATCAAATACTTTTTCAGCATATAATGAGATGACTGTGTGGTGCAACAGAAACTCCCAGGAATCTACACAACTGACCCTTACTACGACACCTAGCAATGGGAGATAAGGAACCTGAAATGGACTTCTCCTGTAAAAAGACTTCCAACTGAGCAATTGGGACCTCAACCTAGCCACAACACCTCTGACCTACCATTATTTGCCCTACGTACAAGGTATGCCAGGACAATGATGGTGCAGAAATTATGGGAGTAGCCAACTAATGACTGGTCTGGCTTGAGACACATACTATGAGAGGAAACCCACACTGGCAATGCCTAAAGGGCGAGGACCCAGAGGCTAGACAGCTCAGAGACCTAGGGTAGAACAAAACATGACTAGCAAAAAACAAAGTCAATGAAATGATTCCTAATGATATTGTGCTATACTCATAGATCATTGCCTAGCCCCATTGTTATCAGAGAGGCTTTATCAAGGATCTTATGGAGGCAGATGCAGAGACCCATGGCTAAACACTAGGCAGACCTCAGGAAATCCTGTGAAAGAGGGGGAGAAAGGATAATGGGAGTCAGAGGAACCAAGGACACCACAAGAAAACCCATAGAATTAACTAACCTAGGCTCATGGGGGCTCACGGAGACTGAACTACCAACTAGAGAACTTGCATGGGACTTACCTGGGCCTTCTGTACATGTGTTGCAGTTGTGTGCCTTGGTCTTCTTGGGGGACTCCTGGCAGAGGAAGTGGGGTGCTGTGTCCAACTCACACCTGCTTTTGAGACCCTTTCCTTCGGCTAAGTCACCTAGCCCAGTCTTAATAAGAGAGAATATGCCTAGTCTTGTTGCAATTTGATTTGCCATGGCTGGCTGATATATATGGAAAGTGGCCTGCACTTTTCTGAAGGGAAGGGAGAGGGAGTCGATGGGGGAGGTTGTGAGGAGGAACTAGGAGGAGAGGAGGGAGGGAGGGAAAACTGTGATCAGGATGGGAAAAATTGATTAGTTGAATAATAAATAAATAAAATTAATCTTTAAAAAATAAAAAAGTCAATAAAAATGTATCAAAGACCTTAATTTAAAACCAAAAACTAGAATTTTTAAAGACTCATAAGGGATACCATTCAAGACCTTTCTAAACAGAACATGGATGGCACTGGAACAAACCCCAAGTGTCAACAGATGAAACTACATGAAAATAAAATGTTTCTATGTAGCAAAGGAAATGACCAGCTGAATTAATAGAAAACAAACAAAATGGGTGAAAATCATGTGGGTGAACCCATATCCACAACCTAGAAAGAATTGCAGGTGTTAAATAACAAGCAAATACAACAGCCAGTCAGCAAGTGAGCAAATGAACTAAATAGCTTTCAAAACATAATGACAAATGGCAAATAGCTATTTTTAAAAGTGTTCAATAAGCCTAGCTATCAGGAAAATGCAACTGAACCTTTGAGATACTACCTCACTCTAGTCAGAATGACAATCATCAATAAACCTGACAACAAATACTAGAAAGTGTATGGAGAAAGGAGCCCTTATTCACTAACGGTGGGGGGTTGCAAATTATTACAGCCACTTAGAATTCAGTTTGGAGATTTCTCAAAAAGTTGGAAAGGGAACTACCATATGAACCAGCTATTTCTCTCCTGAGAAGATACCCCAGAGAGCCCCAAACAGTACCATAGAGATATTTTGTTAACAGATGTTTCTTGTCCTGACTTCCCAGTCCCAAATAACTGACTCAGAGACTGAATATGAATTACAAATATTTAGCCGATAGCTCAGGCTTGTTACTAAGTCTTACATTTAAATTAACCCATATTTCTATCGATGCTTTGCCACATGGCTAATGGCTTGTTACCTCATTTTTCATACATCCTGCTTGCTTGGAGGCTGGCTGGCATCTCCCCTGATTCTCTTGACTCTGCCCTTCTTCCTCTCATCATTCTCTCTGCATCAGGCTGTCTCGCCCAATCTCTTCTTGCCCTGCTATGGGCCAATCACTTTTTTATGAACAATGAACATAATCCACAGCAATATTTACTTAATCTTAAGGCAAAATACCAGGCTCCAGCCTCATGCTGTATTCTCTGACCAACCCCGGAATAAGTGATTTCTCTAAGGAGTTCCTTGCATTTGGAAATAGCACTAGATATTCTGACCTGGAGCTGGATATACTCAGTGTTCCTGTATGGAATCACTTCTATTCACTCTCAAGAATAGAAGTTTGAAAACATACATGTGTGCTATTGTATACAGAAATCCATGTCTGTATTAAGCCTATTCATCTTTAGCTATATTGAAGTAAACATGAGTTTGCTGAGATTTTTGACATTTAGTCAATGTTCCATGAATTATTTTAGATTCATCTTCTTCCCTCAAGTTTATATGTGACCTTGAAATCTAAGTGGGAAAATTGTCAAAGTGGATATCTAAGCATAAAATATGTATATATATATATATATATATATATTAATTGAGGATGTGACTTCCCAGTGAACACATACCTTCGAACAAGTTTACTACACAGTATATTTAGGGTCTTAAGGAATATATGTACTAAGTACCAGACAATATATTTTCAGACTATATGAACCTTACAAGTTGTGATTAAAATAACTTTTAGTTACAATTAAAATCACCTTCAATGCATCAAACAGCAAAAGTAGTTTCCTCATTGATATATTTTAAAGGAACAGAATGTCATCCTGTTTAAGTTATTAATACACAAAATTAATGATAAAAATGGAGGCTAATCATCAAAAAATTCTCGTCAGCTCTTAGTTAATACTGTTTTACTGTATTTTCTTTGACTATGGGTATTAGTTTAGAATAGAATTCAAAAATATGAACATAAGGCTACAGACAGAAACCTTATGTGAAAGTATCCCTAAGTCTCCATTTGAAGAAAATATTCCTCATAGCAATTCTGAAATAGAATTGTTATGAGTAACATCCAAAATATGAAGTGTCAATGCAAAGCCTCAGCTACACTCAGTATGTACCTCATTTTTACATGAGATAGACACTCTGAGTTTTGAATAATAATAAAAAATGAGCTCTCGTGTTTCCTATTTTAGATTCCTCAGACAACCTTACTGTTAGGCAATGGATGACACTCTTGAACCAGTTGGAAAACCTGACTGCCTGAAGCTGGTTGGGATGCACTTCTTACTGTAGATGAGCCTCTGTACACCACCAATGCCTGTGTGGTTACAGACAATGTTTGAAATACCTTCTCCCTTAATGCCTGATGTGATGTAGTCTCAATAATATCAAACTTCCATTGAATTGTAATAGGTATCACAACTTTTATATTCAAAAGCTGCATTTTTTTTGAGACAGGGTTTCTCCATGTAGATTTGGTGCCTGTCCTGGATCTCGTTCTGTAGACCAGGCTGGCCTCGAACTCACAGAGATCTGCCAGGTTTTGCCTCCTGAGTGCTGGGATTAAAGGCATGTGCCACAGCTACCTGGCCCAAAAGCTGCATTATTAAGACCCTTACTGTTACAAATTAATTAAAAGATAATCCAGGAAACTGTCATTTATGAAATAATTCATATTACAATGTTGAATCAGAAGCCACTCTTCTGTAATTAAACAAGGACCTACAATGTTACACTCTGAGCAACACTTGATCTTGTATTCTAGTTACACAGGGCCATCAAATCTTTACCTAAAGTAAAGTAAAAACAGAAAAGATAGTGTATTTTATAGTTGAAATATTCTCATAATAGTGAGTACTCCAACAATTCCTTATGATGCTTGTTTAAGGATAAATTAAATTGCTCTGTCTGTGTTTTGATTACAGACATTGGGAAACCTGGGAACTAATGTCAAACTTTCCTTCGATTTCTCAAGTATAATAAAAAACTCATAATCACTTAGCTGATAAGACTATTTAAAGTAAATTGAAAAATACAGCACCGTAACAATATTAAACTGAAAGGACCAAGCAGATGCCATGACAGGCTGCTCAGTCTTCTCTCAGACATCAGGCCTCAATTTCAGTTTCCTGAGACTTGAGCAAGCAGTTTCTGGGAGGGCCTTGAACAAAAGACATAGTCTTTGCAGTAGCTCTGACCGCTCAAGGTTCAGACAACTGTTTACTGTCTGGGACCCCTCACCAACTTAGAGCTACATGGTACATGGGTCAATGTGACAGCCTGGGCCACTGAGTCAACCCCCACAGTCAGTCTGTGCTAGGCCAGCCAGCCTCCATGGCAGCTCAAGGACAGAGCCTGGGTTACTGAGTCAACCCCCACAGTCAGTATGTGCTAGGCCAGCCAGCTTCCATGGCAGCTCAAGGACAGAGCCTGGACTTGTCCAGGCCCACCCCAAAATCGTAACTGTAATCCCCAACTAACTCTAGCCACTCGCACAAACCAATCCTGAGTCTGTTCCTGTGTAGTCTGTAGACGCCAGCCCCCCTTTGCTTTAAAAACCCTGCCCTAATGGTCGAGAGACAGCCCGAACTGACCCACTCTGGTGAGGGGATGGCCAAACACCCTAATTGTCGTGCTAGAAACCCCATCCAATGACTGAGGGATCTGGAAGCAGAGATCCATGGCTAGGCCCCGGGCAGAACTCCGGGAGTCCAATTGGCGAGAAAGAGGAGGGTCTATATGAGCGAGAATTGTTGAGACCAGGGTTGGATAAAGCCCAGGGACAAATAGCCAAATGAATGGAAACACATGAACTATGAACCAATGGCTGAGGGGCTCCCAACTGGATCAGGCCCTCTGAATGGGTGAGACAGTTGATTGGCTTGATCTGTTTGGGAGGCATCCAGGCAGTGGGACCGGGTCCAGTGCTCATTGCATGAGTTGGCTGTTTGAAACCTGGGGCTTATGCAGGGTCACTTGGCTCGGCCTGGGAGGAGGGGACTGGCCCTGCCTGGACTGAGTCTACCAGGTTGATCTCAGTCCTAGGGGGAGGCTTTGCCCTGGAGGGGGTGGGAATGGGGGGTGGGCTGGGAGGAAGGGGAGGGGGGCGGGAGGGGGAAGAACAAGGGAATCCGTGGCTGATATGTGGAACTGAATGGTATTGTAAAATAAAATAAAAAATAATAATAAAATAAAAAAAACCCTGCCCTATTGCTACTCAAGGTCTCTCCTGCTCTGCTGCTGAGTTAGACAAATGGAGAGTCCCCAGTTAACTCGTAACCATACAAAGACTCTTTGCTTGTGCATCAGATTTGGTCTCTTGGTGGTCTTTTGGGGACTCTGAGTCAACAAAACCCTTCAAAATAAATCCATAATATTTATATATAAAATGAATTAGAAAGAATAAGTTCATCATTTTTAGGAGATTTAGAGCCCTATGAGAACATCAGAACAATGTCATAATAGTATAAAACATCACAGACCCAAAGGAAAGCACAATCAAGAACAAATTTTAAAGCATGCAGATTTTGAAAAGAGGTACCCTTCTTTTCAAGAGGGGTGGGCAGTTCTGCTTCCAAGAAAACACGAGTTATGAAATGAAAACCTCAGGGCCAGGCAAGGGTTACTGACTGTGGAGGCCCCAAAGGCACTCAAAGCAATGCAAGTTATTGTCTTTGCTCTTACGACGCTGAATCTGATGATAAAACCCTACTGATAAAGACACCACATACTTTATTTATAAAACATGAAGAAATCAAGTAGGTATTGACGTGGAAACTTCATCTCTACTGCAAAGTGAATTCAATACACTCAAATTGATTATAATTTTCTATTGAAATGCTAAATATTTAGATAAATAATTCATAAAAATTTAGCTGTGGCTAGCTTTCATGGTTCTGGAAGTGAATGCCTGCTACCAGAGGAGAAAAGTAATCATCAGTTTTGCCCAGCTGTGAACCTCTTGAGCATGATAAAGACTATCCTGGCAAGATGTGTCTCCTGGTGATACAGTGACATTGATGTGATGGAGTACCTAAACACTTTCTGATGAGATTTAAAGCATGCTACACCAGAAGGAACTGACACTTGCCACTATTATCAGGTCTAAGAATCTGTGACTATATAGGTCATAGGTTCAAGTGGTAAAATACTATTATTATTCTGCTAAATGGATACAGCATTAAAATGACTCCTAATGGCTTCTCACCCGTAGATGAGTGCATTTTTCAACCCGCATCAGAGAAGATTCTTGCAGTACATGCCAATTAACACAGAGACCTGCAACACCATTTAAAAGCTGTGTAAAAAATACAAGCCTGTGTAGTTCTCAGCTCTAAACGGGACATCTATGTCACAGCCCTTCTCCCAAGACTCAGAACCCAACAGAAAGGAGGCAGAAAGAAGTTACATTGATTGTGACCTGCACATGCTCACTATAGACAAAATCCCAACGTGCAACTGTGAAGTGGGTATGAAGTCCCACTCCTGAGGAACTATTGTCATTTGATAGCTGCTGTGAAAGAGTTGAGTTTTTTTTTTTTAAGAGTATGACCTCCAGCAGATTAACTACACTCCAGGGAAGACCTCACATCCCAAAGAATATTATCATGGGCTAAAAAAAACAGACCATGAAGTGGGGTAGTTAAAGGGTTCAAGGTGGATCTGGAAGGAGTTGAGGTAGAGTGAATATGATCAAAATATTTTATGAAATTTTCAAAAAATTAATTAAAACATTTTTAAATGTAAAAAAATTTGAAAAAGTGAACATGTTTGCAAACCATACATATTTAAAAAATGTTAAAGAATCCTGCTGAATTACAGCTAATGTCTATAGATGGAAATTTTTGTTATTAAAGTTCTTATGTTGGAGGTAAATCCTTGTACCCAGGAGGCAGAGGCAGGCAGATTTCTGAGTTTGAGGTCAGCCTGGTCTACATAGTGAGTTCCAGGACAGCCAGGGCTACACAGAGAAACCCTGTCTCAGAAAACCAAATATATATATATATATATATATATATATATATATATATTGCATTCCACAACTGAAATTAACAAGGAATACTTATATACAACCTGTTAAATTAATATGTGTAATTATCATTCCAACACAAAAAACAAACTTTGGTGAATTGAATACATAAAATAATGAATAAATTCAGTGATACTTTTCAATATTCAACCCATAATTTTTTTGACAATAAGTATTAGCACTGAAATTGAAGAGTTATGTTTTTACAGGTTTACTTTTCCAACACTAGTGTCCCCAGGTTTAATCATGTAACAGAACAAAAAGTTATTATTTCAATCTAATCCCATGTTTTTCTAAGTGAAGAGTCTGGTACATTCCATATATTTTACTTATTTACAATCACTGTTGGAGCAGGCTAGGACTATAATCTCATGTGAGTTTGAAATCATGTGCCAGAATAACTAGTTGTTTGCAAAATCTAGTTCTTGAAATGTAGGACTAAGGACCTCATCTACTGTTCTTTCTGCCACATGACCACCACCACCACCACCACCACCCTCCACCACCCCTCTTACCTCCTTGAAGCAGCAGAGTGACTCTTTTGTATTTTCTGATCTTAGAGTGAGACTTCATGAGGGAAGAAATGTTCCCATCATCTTTACAACACAATGCAAACCAATTAATGCAGCAAATATCCTGAGCTGCATTAATTTAAAGGAAGAAAAGTAAATAGCACTTATTTGCATTATACCTAACATATGCATCACCACAAAACCCACAGATACTCAAGGGATGACCAAGGCTGAAACAGCTTATAATTAATTTATCCTTCCTCAGTAGCTCACATGGGTATATTTGTAAATTTCAGTGTTCTGATAGTACACACTACAGGAAGTATTTCAAAATATTTTGTTTTTGAAAGTAGAAACAAAGATTACCTCCTCCTTCCTAGAAATACTCAGGGTGGAAAATGCTGGGAATGTCCAGAGGGAAATACAAACATCCCTGCATATGTTTTACTGTCACTTATGCTTAACTGTCACTGACTGACGATCATAGACCAAGAGTTGATAGTTAGCCTTGTGATGTGCTAAATATACTTCATGTACTGTGGAACAATAAAAAGAATAAGATTGCATTTAAAGTAACATTTACTTTAGAAATAACCCAAATATAGGAGAGACCACATCAAACTTCTTCAAACTTACAAAAGAATTAAAACAAGATGTTTCTTAAGTCTAAAAATCTGTCTCTATCCATAGCTATCTATCTATCTATCTACCTACCTACCTACCTATCTTTCATTTATCTCTCTCCTTCCTTCAAGTGGCATTGGATTTTATTTAAATTCACATCAGCTTTTAAATGGTGTATAAATGGTGCAATAAATTCCAGAAAATTGTAAGCACATATATTCATCTGAAACAATGGAAAAAATCAATAATATAGCCCTTATAAAATAGAAGCAGGTAAGAATTGTTCCATATAATTAACTTATGACCAAACTGAATCAAAGGAAAAACATGTTAAAAAAAAAACAGAAACTGTTTTAAAAGGACTACTTACCCATTGAGAATGGTGAGGACAGAAGAATTTGAAAAGAAGTGTAGGATTTCTGACTAATGCACTTTGCAATACCTCAACAGTTGGCCCAAATTCTGTTTTTATTCACAGCACCATTTGAATGAATTTGTCTAATTTTGAAAGTTATAGGAATTGTGAACTTTAGAGGAATGTATTACATAATTATATGTTTTATTCTGGCTTTATCTCCTACACTAAATCATGATACAGTATGTCATGTCCTCATGTACATGATCATGCTCGTACTTCATTTGGGGCTTGCCAACGGTCTGCAAACTTGAAGAAATATAATTTCTTATTATATGCTTATCACACAATGAATCTAGTTCCCACAAGTTCTACAAATCTACAGACTTTGGTTTGTTTGTCTCAGTTTTGTGTTTAAAATGGCACAGTGGTTCAACTCCTTGATAAATAAGCATTAGCTTTTGTTGCGGTTTCCATAAAAAGACTGGCTATAAAAACCTGTTTGGTAATCTAACTAAATATTGAATGAGTTCACAGAGCAATTAGGTCACAGACTACAAAGTCCTCTGACACTGGCTTCATTTCTGAATTTTTATACCATCCATGAAGGTTGTATCCTCCTTATTCTGGGCCTATCTCCTGGCAAATAAGCACACGCACTCCTCTCCTCACCCCTCTCCTCACCCCTCTCTGTTCCACTGCCTTTCCCCCATGAATTCTCCACCATTTTAGTGTTTCTTCAATGTGAGATAATTACCTATTTGCAAAAGTCAGAACTATTTTTGCAGACAAACCTCTTAATCTGTTTTTTAAGGGCCTCTGTGGGAAATAGTTTCACCAACGGCCAATTTTATACCTTAAGTGGTTTTTGCAAGCAATGTTTCCCATCTTAATAAGTTAAATAAATGTTGACTCTTGTTTGCGACAGATGGTTCACATCTAAGATCCCACAACAGTGATTTAGATGCTTAAGAATCTTGTGGAAAATAAGTACCAAGAGATATGTTATCACATCCTCTTTTCCTACATCGTCATGTAAATATACATTTGTATTTCAATGAAGCAAAAATAACTTTGAACCATCATATATGAGACTCTACAAGACTCCCCACCAGAGAATAGAACTCTCTCTGAATGTAATTTGTGCTGCTACCGAGTCTAATGCAGAAACATCTCATATTTTATTAAATAGCTAGACATTGTATAGATGTTAAGACCAGCACATTTCTTTTAGATTACTCCATAAATTGTTATTAAGTGAAAATAATATAGCACAGTGTTGCATTATTTACCTTTCAAAAGAATCACCTGCTGTTTCTCAGATGATAATGCTATTTGTTATGTCTGCCCACTATAGCAATTCACCAACATCTCTTTTGGTGTTATTCTTTCCCAGTACAAATGATTCTTTTGGGAGAAAGTTTAAAAAGAGGAAAGGCATTTTCCATAAATAGCTGGGCATAAGTAGCCATTAGCTCACAAACCTCTTTACAAGAAGTAAAATAGAGATAAAAGGTAAAGAATGGTCTAAGAATGCGCAGACATCTAAGGTTTGTTTTCCTTATACAATAAATCTCACTTAGAAATCATTATAGGAACAATTGTTTGTGGGTTATGTGTACATTTTTATCTGCTGTTTCTCTACACAGACTTCTTTAAACTCTTGCATGTCTTCCCCAATACACTTATCCACCTCAAGTACTAGATTACTTAAGGACAATGGTCTCAGTATGAAGCTAGAGATGAAATAGTTAAAAGTACAAATATGACAGCATATTTTGAAGTAAAACTAGACAAAATGAGTTTATCATTCCAAACTTAAGTTTTCACTTAATTTCATTAAAATTTTTCAGATCAGTTGAAAAAAAAAGTCTCTGAGATGCATTTGGCTGAAGAATTTGGCTTTCAAACTTTTGTAGTTAAACTTGTTAAAACTCAAAATATTAGCTTAGTTAATAAGAAACTTGTTCTGCTTTATGTGATAGAGGAGAATAGAAAGCATCATTTTCAAATCAATTTTAGGATGTAAACTTAGCTGTGGTGGTTTGAATGGAAATGGCCCCCGTAGACTCATGTGTTTGAATGCCTGACCCATAAGAGTGGCACTATTAGGAACTGTGTCACTCTGTCGGCAAGCTGAGGTCTCATACATGCTTAAGCCATGCCAAGTGTGGCAGTCTCCTTCTGCTGCCTGTGCATCAAAATGTAGAACTCTCAGCTCCTTCTCCAGCACCATGTTTGCCTGCACACCACCATGCTTCCAGTCATGATGGTAATGGACTAAACCCCTGAAACTGTAAGCCTTTATAAGAGTTGTCATGGTCATGGTGTCTCTTCACAGCAATAGAAACCCTAACTAAGATAGAAGTTGGTACCAGGGAATGGGATATTGTGACAGGTCTGACCATGCTTTTGTTTGGAGAAATGTGGATCTTAGAACTTCGGATTAGAAAGGCAGTTGAATGTTTTAAGTGGGGCTCAATGGGCCATGCTAGTAGAAGTATGGAAGAAATTGATGCTGAGCGTGATGTGAACTGTACAGGCCTGGCTCAAGTGTTGGAGCCTGCCAACTAGTTGACTAGGTAGCTGGGTTGAGTCCTGTGGATGGTAGAGACAATGAAGAAAACAGAACGGAGTCGAGAGGACTGTTAGTCAATGCCGGACAGTGAGTTTATTTTATAGTCAGTTTATATAGAGTCTTGAAGGACAGAAGTAGAAGAATGCACAGTATAGGCATTTAATTATTTTCTATCCTGTCCTCAAGTCAAAGAGCAGGTGGTTTCATTTTCTATTTCAATGTACCTCCGGTTGGCATCAGTAGCCTGCGTTTAGTTAGATGGTATGTTCCTTCCCATGGGCTACTCAGGACTTTCTCATAGCCCTTCAAGGAGACTCTATGGGCTAATCAGGACTTCTTCACTGCCCTGGAGCAAGCAAGCCTGAACTCCATTGACTCAGAATAGACTTCAGATTCAAACTAGGAAACTGAGTCAAGTTGTGGGCTCCCACACTCAAAGAGCTTTCAGAAGACAAGATTTTTTAGTATGTTGCCTAGAGATCCACTCTCACGATACTTGGTTGAAGAATGTAGCTGCTTGTTGCCCTTATCCAAAGAGTTGGCCTGAGAAGGAAGTGAAGAGATTTGGATTAATTCCATCGGCAGAGGAAATTCCAAATCAGCCTAGTATTGGTGTCTACTCTTATGAATATTAATAAAGAAAATGAGTATGCTGATCAAGTGAAAATACAAAATATACAGATTGAGGAGGAATGGGGTGCCAGGAAGTGGAATGGAGCTAAGTCCTGTGTTCAAGGAGATAAAGAGATTAAGACATGGAATAAAGGGAGTGGTGACCTCAGGGCAAGATCCTACCCAGATAAGCTTCCAACTTATGGAAAAGATTTAAAGAGAAGCTTAGGTCCAGTCATAGTGGTGCATGCCTTTAATCCCAGTTCTCAAAAGGCAGAATCTGGTAGAGCTCTAAATTCAAGGCTGGCCTGGTCTACAGAGTGAATTCAGGATAGTCTAGCTTAGGCAGTGAAGGAAAACATCAAAACCAGAAAACTGGTGAAGATGTAATTGAATTAAACAAAGGGGCCATGTTCCAGCAGAACTTTGCAGCTTTGGTCATGTAGTCCTGGCTTTGTAGCTGGAGAGTTTTCTCTCCAGGTCCCACCAAGCCCGGCAGTCCAACAGCCCACTTATAAAATAAACACACAGACGCTTATATTATTTAAACTCTTTGGCCTAATGGCTCAGGCTTCTAGCTATCTAGTACTTACATCTTAAATTAATCCATTTCTATAAATCTATACCTTGCCACGTGGCTCATGGCTTACCGGCATCTTCACATGCTGCTTGTCATGGCAACAGCTGACAGTGTCTACCTCTGCCTTCCTGTTCTCTCAGTTCTCCTCTCTGTTAGTCCCACCTATACTTCCTGCCTGGCTACTGGCCAATCAGTGCTTTATTTATTGACCAATAAGAGCAACACATTTGACATAGAGACCATCCCACTAGAGTCAAGGATAAAAGAAAGGAGTGATGGAATCTCCCTCTGTGACTAAAGAAAGCCACTGAGGCCAGGCATGTGTCAGGGATGTCCCTAAATGGAGCCCTGAAGCTATGAAGGTGAAGCCTGGATTGCCTTGGACACCCCAAGATATTGGGGATGCCAGAGTCATGGATGCCTGCAAAGGAAAGACACTAACAGGGAATGGAACCAGCCCAAGAGAAAGGAGTGTGCTGTAGTCAACAAAGCTGAAAGAAGTTGGAGATCTGAAGAGTGTTTAACATCAGACATGGAGATGCATAATTTAAAGTTTGCCCAGCTGATTTTGGTCTTGCTTTGGTCCAGTATTTCTTCACTATGCTCCCTTTTGGAATGATAATGTAGATCATGTGCCATTGCAGATTGGAAGCATGTAATCTACTTTTTCATTTTGATTTTACAGGGGATCACAGTTAAGAGATTACATGAATCTCAGAAAAAAACTTTAAACTTTGGACTTTTAAGCATGTTTAAGACTGTTATAGACCATGGGGCCTTTTGAAGTTGTACTGAATAAATTTTTGCATTATGGTATAGCTATAAGCCTATGAGGGTCAGGGAGTGGAATGTGGTGGTTTAAATAGGAATGACCATTCCCCATTGACTCATGTGTTTGAATGCTTGACCCATAGGGAATGGCACTATTAGGAATGTCATTTTTGGAGGAGTAGGTGTGGTCTTGTTGGAGGAAATGTGTCACTGTGTAGGCAGGCTTTGAGGTCTCATATATGCTCAAGCCATTCTCTGTATGGCAGTCTCCTTCTGCTGCCTGCACAGCAAGATGTAGAAGTTTCTGTTCCTTCTCCAGCACCATGTGTGCCTGCACACTACCATACTTCCAGTTATGATGGTAATGGACTAAACCTCTGAAACTGTAAGCCAGCCCCTATTAAATGTTTTCCTTTATAAGAGTTGCCTTGGTCATGGTGTTTCTTCACAGCAGTAGAAATGCTAACGAAGACATTAGTCAAGCATTATGCCAACACATCATGATAAACTCTTTCTTGTCACCTTTATTTTACATGTATCTCAGCATTTGTAGTATATTTGTAGTATGTGCCCCAAGAGGGGATACTAAATGAGAGCTGAGATAATTATATACAGTCGTAGCAAGTGGAAAAGCAAGGAAAAACTGGACTATACCGTATGCAGTCCATGAGCCGAAGTGAATGCAGAGCTGGGCTCTGGGCTGCAAGATGAGCAGCAAAACTATACACCAGCTCATGGTGTGTTTTATTTTTAATATTTTTAAGTTAAAATATAATGACATCATTTTCCTCATTTCTCTTTTATTCCTCTAACATTCTGTATAGAACCACCATCCCCTTTGTTCTTTCTCAACTCATGGACTCTGACCTCTTGCACTTTAATTGTTGTTGATATATATTATATATTCCTAAATATATAAATGTAATCTGCTCAGACTACACGACACTTGAACAAGTATAACAACAACAGATATGCTAAAATAGAAGGGGGGATCTCATGGGACACATAGCCCTAGACAAAGAACTCATGGGAACCAAGGAATGCTGAGAGTAGGAGAAAGTAGTCATCCCCAGGAGAAATCCAATAACTTATTGAATACCAAGCAGTCTACCCTGGAAACATATACATCTGTTCACCAGGAGAGTTGAAATAAAAATATTCTCTAAAATAAAACCACTAAGAAATATTTTTTAATTTGATCCACAGAAGCTGATCACACGAGAGGAAACAGACCCACAAGGAAAGTTTGTTCCAATGACCTGATTATTATATTAGCCCAGTTTCTTTTTCACAACAAATAGTCTTAGAATATCCTAGGAAAAAGGCAGCTCACTCTTAATTCAAGTGCTCTCTTAAAGTTCCTTTTGCAGTTGGATAAGGTCATGTGACTGGCTCTGGTCAATCAAACTGAAAGTGTTTTCAAATACAAAGCATTTATTTGCTAATGCAAAACCTTATTTATTGGACATTGAGAACATCTAGTGTGTTTTGATGAGTCAAATATAAGCTAATAGACCTCTGTCAGTCAGGGTCCTGGGGAGCTTATAGATCCAAGCACCCAATCAATATCAACCACCAATTCTTACTGACTGAAACTCATACAAAAAAAAAAAGAAAAAAATAAAAACAGAAAACTGCTAAATTAAGCCATTAAGACAATTAGATTAATGTATTACTTGAGAAAGTACAACAAAATGCAAAATCAAGGCAAGTGCTGTAAGACCAATGAAAAGGAAAAGATCACCCTCCATGTCCCATTTCTAATACATCTAGAAAATAAAGTTTAGCATCATTAACATAATTAAGTTTTCATGAACTGTAAATACACTTCTGTTGTAAATAAGAAATAATATTTATGATACAGGGCATCTAACTAAAAATATTATATATGTATACATACATATACATTATATATACATGTATATTTATACATACATACAAATATTTTTAAATATCCTAAGCCTATAGCCTGTAGTATTTAATCAAGTTTTCCTATGGGTTTCTTATAAACTAGAAAACCTAAAGTTCTCTGAGAAGAGAAAAATATAATTGAGAACATGCAATCAAAGAGTGGCCTGTAGTCAAGCCTCTGGGACAGTTCTTTAATTACTGATCGATGTAGGAGGACCTAGACCATTGTAGATGGTGTTCATCATTGGAGTAGTGGTCCTGGGGTGTACAATAAAGTAGTCTGGTACATCCAACAGATAATATTCAAATATATAGAGAACTCAAAAAACTGGACAAGTGTCAGAAGTCATTGTCACGAGCTATTGTGGGCCAAGATGCAAGTATAACTTATAGCAATTGATAATTCAAATGTCAACCCACAAGAGGAATGATTCTCAGATGGGATACCCTGTCAAGAAAGTCTTGAAAGTCACTGAATTTGAATACCATTGCTTCCATCTATAATTTCTCGTGCAATAACAGTTATGGTATCCCCCCATTACCATGTACTTTCATGAAATGTGTATATATAATCTCATGATTGCATCTAAATCTTATGGGTGCACACATATACTTGGATAGTCAGGAAGATGATTTTTCATTAGCTGCACAAATTTAATATACAGAAAATATACTGCAATATGCTTCATGACTAGATCTAGTGTCCATTGAGGACTGTAGACCCTTAAAAACCTGCTTTGTTCCTTTTGCTCAGACTAACTGCACACATTTAGCTTATTTTTACCTCAGAGCAAATTCAAAGTAGACTAAAGGACTTTGTATATGGATCATAAGATTAAAACTTTACAATTATGCACGAGGTCAGAGTTGCAGGTGTCCAACTAAGGTTATCCACATAAAGCACCCTAAGAAAATCATGCCAGTTCTTCACTTGCCAAGTCTACTAACAAACAGCTATATCTCAGAATCTGTTGCAGTGGGCACTGTACACCCTCCTTCTGGTCCTGAGACCTTGAAACCTTGTGTTGCCATGGTAAATGACTCTGTCCTTACCATTTATCTTAGGAATGTACTGTTGACCAATGAGGGGTAACTCTTGTAATTTTTTCTATTGCTTGAAGTCTCCTTTTTTTAAAAAAAAAAAAAGAATTTTTAGGTTCGAGGCAAAGACGATAGGAAGGACTTAGAATTAGGACAAGAAAATTAGATTAATAGGAAGAACAATAAAGAGACATGCAGAGAAACAGAATGGTGTGAGCTGATTCATTCCTTTGCCCTAAGAACCTTATGTTTCTCTGGCTTGTTGTAGCATCTTTTCTGGACCCTAAAAGGAACCTTAGGGGCTGGCACCCAAAGGACCCCATTAAACAAGAAAACACACAATGCAATCAAAAAAAATGCGGTACAGATCCAAACAGAGCATTCTCAAAAGAAGAAACTCAAATTGGTGAGAAACACTTAAGAAATGTTCAACATCCTTGGTCATCAGGGACATGCACATCAAAACTACCTTGAGATTTCATCTTATACCGATCAGATTGGCCAAAATTAATAAAACAAAAAGCAATTAATGCTGGTGAGTATGTATGAGTAAGGGGAATACTCATCTATTGCTGGTGGAAGTGTAAATTTATACATCCACTATGGAAATCAGTGTAGCAGTTCCTTAGGAAACTGGAAACAGATCTACCACAAAATCAGGCTATATCCATCTTGGCCACATACTCAAAGGATGTTTCATACTACTACAGAGATACTTGCTCAAACATGTTCATTGCTGCTCTATTCATAATTTATATCATAATTCTAGGTAATTGCCAAGGCTATTTGGGGGCTCTCCAAAAATTGACAATAAGTCTTATTTTTGAAGACAACACCTATACAATTCATTGAACACAGAAATGTAACCAGATGCCTAAATAGAACTATCATCCCTACAGTATTAATGGTAATAGGAGGTACTCTGCAGCTACCAAAGGAGAAATGTAATACCAACCCTGATATAAAACTCTTTGATCCTTAAGAGTGACCTGCCTGCAAGATTTGCTGGTGCAATAGTGGCAGATATCATGTGGGAGAAACCAACCAATATTTGGTTTGAGTTAAGGTCTACTACATGAGATATATTTCAGACTCAATCCTGCTTGTGTTGCCAAGAACTTGAGACTACATAGGCCAGGGACCTGGGGAAAACTCAAACATGATTCTTCAGCTAAAAGAATGTAGCTATAAAATGATTCCTGTGGAGGTTTGAAAGAAAATGGCCAACAAAGGGAGTTGTATTATTGGGAGGCATGGCCTTGTTGGAGTAGGTGTAGCCTTAGTGGAGGAAATATGTCACTGTGTGGGTGGGCTTTGAGGTCTCCTATGCTCAAACTACACCCAGTGAGACAGTTCACTTTCTGTTGCCTTTGGATCAAGATGTAGAACTCTCATCTACTTCTCTAGCACCTTGTCTGCCTGATTGCCACTATAATCTCAGCCACCATGCTCCCTGGCATGATGATAACAGACGAAATCTCTGAACTGTAATCCAATTACCCCCATTAAATGTTTTCCTTTATAGGAGTTGCCTTGGTCATGGTGTCTCTTCACAGCAATAGGAACACTAAGACAACTCTTAACAACATTCTGACATATTCATAGATCAGTGCCTTGTTCAGCCTTCATCAGAGAAACTTCCTCCTGTAGCAGCTGGGATCAAATACAGAGACCCTCACCCAGACAATATACAGAAAACACAAAACATTGGAAAACTCAGCCCTAAGTGGGCTAACTCCATCAAATCTGTGTCTCCTCCTGAGCTCAGGAAACTCTACAGAAGAGGAGGCAGAGTTTAACAGCCACAGGGAATGGAAGCTACCAAGGAATCAAGGTTTTCTGAGCATAGGAGTCAAGTACATATAAACATACAGAGACTGACGAAGCATGTAGAAGGCCTGCATGGGTCTGCACCAGATGGAGTCCTAGGGCTGAAAGGAGAAGTGGACACATGCCCTCATCCCCAATCCAGAATCTATCTCTTATTGATAGCCACTAGAAAATGAAAAAATAGTTTTCTCCAAGGAAGACCTTACTGGAGAAACAATCCACTCTTAAGGGTAGGCCTCATATCCAGCAGTAGAAGGTCAACACAAAATGAACTTAACAGCATCTTTGAAGATTGTCTCATAATGTTAAGACAGGGTATTTTTTGTTTGTTTGTTTTTTCTACCTTACAGTTCCATTGTGTATATGTTATGACTTCCTGTTTAGGTTTTTATGGGATTCATGAGTATAAGAATGTATGTATCTCTAGATATATATTCATTTCCTGTGCTTTTTTCTTTGGCTCTTTTGCTTGTTTGGCTATTTTTTCATATTCTGACTTGTTTGGTTTTGAATTATCTTATTTTGTTTTATTATTACTCCTTAGATACCACTTTATTTTCTAAGGAGAGACAGAAATACTGTGGATCCAGATTGGGGGCGGGGGGTACAGGGAGGATGAACAATAATCAGATCATATTGTACGAAGAAAATTCATTTTCAAGAAAAGATAAAAAACAAAGGGATCACAACCAACCCAAGGAAAAAGAAAGAAAGAGAGAGAGAGAGAGAGAGAGAGAGAGAGAGAGAGAGAGAGAGAAAGAGAGAGAGGAGGGAGGGAGGGAAGAAGGAAAGAAGGCGGGAGGGGAGGGAGGAAGGGAGGGAGGGAGGGAGGGAGGGAGGAAGGAAGGAAGGAAGGAAGGAAGGAAGGAAGGAAGGAAGGAAGGTTGATTTGAAGTTTGAGCAAGCAAGTGTACAGGATTCTCCATGGTCTCTGCTCCAGGTCCTGCCTTCAGGTTCCTGTCTTGAGTTCCTGCCCTAACTTTTATCAGTGAAGGAGTATGACCTGAGAGTTATAGGATGAAATAAACTCTTGTCACCCCAAGTTTCTTTTGGTCATAGAGTTTTGGCATAGATGTAGAAATCCTAAATAGTAAATAAGGAGAGAACAAATCAACACATATCACATTTTTCTTTTCTATGAGTGAGTGAAATCTGCCATTAGTCACTAAACCAAACCTGTCCTTGAAGAGATCTCATTGGATCATCTTTGCCATAATTTGACAGATGTGATTAATTAAAACTTGTCTAAAAATTGTTCTTAGACTGAAAATATACAAGCAAACACTGAGAGGATGTTTTCCAGATGGTCTTTTGGGAGTGCAACATAAATTCTTCATAGAAAATATGCTCTGTCATTAATCAACTATCCCTGACTATAATAAGTGCATCCTTCCCCTTGCCCCAATTGTTCTATTAATTAGTTTCTGCCATGTCCATAAATTCTCCTAGTAAATGTTGATTTTCAAATTTTATGTGATTTATGACTGGGAAAGACAGTTTCTAATATTCTGTGGCTAGTGTATTAAAATACCTGTAACTTTAGTGGCACACAGTGCTCCTAATCCATCTATTTATAAGAACAAATAGATGAGTAGAGTAAGAAAAAAATAATGAATAAAATAAAAACAAGTTTGTGCTAATCTGCCATGTAAACCATACAGTGACACATCTGGAGATGAAGAGAGCACTTGAAGTAATGTGGAACCAACATAAATATATATTTCCTGGGAACATTGGAATTTGGAGATCAGCAAGTTCCATCATTCTTCTTAGGCAGGTTATTGGAAGGCAAGATCCCTAGAATATGGAGAAGGTCTTCAGCAAAGTAAGTGAAGGGTAATTGTGCCCAAAATAACTTGAACCCCTAAGGAAAAATAATTCCTAGAGTTTGATTTTATGGTTTCAATGTTATTGAGAACATTCCTATGCTTGACTCCAGAATCCTCATGAGACTCACTTTTTAAATGGACCATCTGCTTCAAAGTCTTAAATTATAATTCCACTATATAGAGACAATTTTAAGAATTTGCCAAGATTTCTGATAATTGCTATGTAGTGGTATGAGAGAGAGGGTGTATTTGGAAGTGACTAAGATTTATTTCTGATTCCTGATGGATTAATTCTGGGAGTACTTCTAACTGAATACGTTCTCTGATTTGTATTTTTCAGTTATGAAGTTAAGCCTCATTCTCCTTCTACACTGCCTTAATATATATAATCAAATCTAGCAACCACAAGAAAATACTCTGGCTATTAAATAAGATGTGTGTGGTGATATTGTATCCCCCAATATATTGAGCACCCTAATAAACTTATATGAGGCCAGAGAACAGAACAGCCACTAGACCGACATAGAGTCCAGAAAATGGTGGCACTCAAACCTTTAATCCTAGCATTCTGGAGGCAGAGATCCATCCAGATCTCTGTGAGTTCAAGGCCACACTGGAAACTGCCAGGCATGGTGACACACCTTTAATCTCAGGAAATGGTGGCAGGAAGCAGAAAGATATATAAGGAGTGAGGATCAGGAACTAAGTTTGTGAAGCTTTTGGGCTATTAGCAACAGTTCAGCTGAGATCCATTCAGATGAAGACACAGAGGCTTCCAGTTTGAGGAAACAAGATCAGCTGAGGCACTGGCGAGGTGAGGTGGCTGTGGCTTGTGTTTCTCTGATCTTTCAGCGTTCACCCCCATATCTGGCTCCTGGGTTCGTTTTTGTTAATAAGACCTTTTAAGATTCATGCAACAGATGTGTGTGTGTGTGTGTGTGTGTGTGTGTGTGTGTGTGTGTGTGTGAAATTCTACTGAAGATATGCAAAATCAACAAAATTTACCATAAAGAAATAGAAACAACAAAAACGTGCTTTTAATGCTTATCTTACTCCCATCCCATTACAGAAATTTGTTCTTTTTACTGATCCTGTTCTTTCACTTGGAATTCTTAATTTTCCTAACTTTAATGACTTCTAGCCCTCTCTATCCCAAACTCCCAATCCGTACTTCCTCTTTTCTAGAACAAGAAATGACTCTGACAGCACTACTCTGAAATTCAGCTCAAGACTTACATTTGTGCATTCAGATCCATCAAAGAACTCAGTAGAAAAGAAATTAATTGAATGGTATTCATTCTCCTTGTACAGCACCTGGTTTAGACAGCCATTTTCTGACATCAACCCTGTGTTCTATTTGCCTGTCTGTCTGAGCTAGGTCAGTCTTAACAGTCTTAAATTCAAGATGTTATAATTCATTCCACAAAGCCAATATGGTTAGCAAATTGTCTTATTTATATAATTTCTGAGCAAAACTTTACTTCAATTCTATACTCAACAGTTAGGGTCAGCCAATTTAGATTAATAAAATTATTACCTTATACTATGTTTTTCTTAAGTATCTTTACATTCAAATATATAGAACACCTTCAGGTCTTGTAAATAGCACAGGATAGCAGAAGTCTTTGGAGAAATGATTTAATCAAAAATTATAATAAGTATTCAAGATGAACATGGCATAATTAAATTGTGTGCCTCTGGAAGAAATATAAATATATATATATATAAACTTTCTTTTTATTTATTCGTGTCTTTCACATCATGTGTCTGTATTCCATTCATTTCCTCATCCCTTTGTATTCGCCCTCTGCCCTTGCAAATCCCCCCCCCAAAAAAAATAAAATAAACTTTAAGAGAAAAAAGAAGAAAAAGGAAAAAGAAAAGAAAAAAAATCTCATCATGGAAGCTGTAGTGTGACACAGTGAGTCACACAATAAACCCTTTTGTCTATATATCTTTACTTGCAACTGTTCGTTGCAAAGAGTTATTGGTCTGGTTCCAGCTCTCTGGTTTCCGCTACACTATCAATGCTGGACCCTCCCTGAGAGGTCTCTTGGATATGCCATTGTGGCCCTGTGCCATGGAGATCCTGCAGCTTTGGGTCTGCAGAACTGGCCTCCTTCACGTGTACCAGCAGATCATAGATGAGGAATGTTGGGGTGGGCCAACTCACAACCATGTTTCTGGGCCTGGGTGGTTACAGGGCTGGTCAGCCCGCCAGCTCTCCGACATCCCCTTCACCAGGGTGAATTCTCCAGCTGCCCTTGCTAGTTCATCCCTTACAGTGATGAGTAAGGGATGGGGCCAATTCTCAGGCTTTAGGGTACTCAGGGTCAACTCTCCCACATGGACAGGATCAGGGCCAGCTCTATGGCGGCGTTGCCCAGACAGGTGCAGAGGCCACTCTCCCTAATGCTGCAGTGGATGAGGGGCAGGGATGGCTCTCCTGCTCTTATGGCTCTCCAACCTGCCACAGGAGGTGGAGGAGGGGGATGCATCTCTTCCCAACCACTCCACCATATGGCAGATGAGAGGCTGGCCAGATGTCCCTTGCTTGTGATCTCTGGGCTGGTTCACCACTATACCTTCATCAATATGGTCAGCTCTACTGTGCTGCTCAGGAGAGGAGCAGGGACCCCTCAGTCCAACATAGCACTGTGCAGGACCATGTTTCCTTGTCACAAAAAGGTCATAAAAGTACCTTACCTTCCTACCGCACCTCTGGTGCTGGGCAGGCTCCTGGTTGGTGCAGAGGTGTTGCTGGAGTCCTCTCCCTGGCCTAGGCTAGAAACCCCAAGTTAGGCTGCCTTTGGTTCGGTCCCATCTACCCCAGAAGCATGGTGAGGGGCTGAGCTGCTGCCCTCTGGAAGACTTTTAAAAAGAGACTGTTTGTCTGCAATACTTTTCATTAATTACTCATTTAATAGATAATTTTTTATAAAGAACAGAAAAGTGCACTACTACTCTAATCCTAAATTACCGCATTACCTGTGTGTCTAAAATATCTATTTTTTTAGCAGTCAGACACTTCGTGACTAAATTGGTAAAATATTTTCTACACAAATCTTTAAGTCACATGTTATGAAAACAGCAATAAATCAGTGTGAATTGCACCAAACTACACAGATTTGTACAGACACAGAAAACAATCAATAGTCCCTTAAATTTATCAAGAATTATGTAAAGGTGTTGGAAATGTATTTTTTATAAGCATGAAGATATTTTTGGGTTTTTTTTTCAGTTAATGCTCTGGTCCACCATCAACATAGATGACTCAGACCCAGGTATGTTCTGACCTTGACAGTGGAAATAGGAGATTGAAACATCCAGATAATTACTAAACAGGAATTCTTCCAGAACATAAGTGTGTGGTAGATCTTTGGCTTTACTCTTTTTGATTAATAGAGATGGATGAAGAAGTGGAATAAAGAGACAGGAGACGTTTGTTTTTGCACTGAGCAGAGAATGGATCTGTGGCTTGACTCTATACTGAAGTAATTATCTGTTGTTTTTTTAAGCAATCAAAATGCCTACCAGATAACTTCTGTGTAAGGTACCTTACATCATCTCTTCCTCCTAGTACAAACTCTACATCATCATTTCTATCAAGACCTAAATGAATGACAGGGCAAACAATAGGTTAAGACAAAACACACACACTTAGAGTCAATAAGATAATGGCAGGCAGAGTATAAGAACACATTTCCCCTTGAGCCTTTCCCTCACAGTATAACACTGTCACATACATGTTATATGTGCCTAATTTTTCCATAAAAGACTGAAAATAATTTCTAGCGAGAACAATATTTCAAATTTCTAATATATGAACATTAATAAAATATTTACAAACCAATGCATAGAGTATGGAAGCTTTCCAGAAATAGTGATGTTCTCCAAGATTGTCTTGAAGAATATATTCACTTCTCACCTATGACAAGTGGGTTAGCTGATAACCTTTAGGGGTTAGCTGCTTCAAGATCTGCCTTAGCTTTTGAGCCTAAGGTAGGCTCTCACAATTGGGTTCTAGCCAAAGACCAATTAAAGCTGAGTAAAAATCAGTGTCACCAACTTGACTTTCTTCCAAGATAAAATTTGTTTCGGGGTTCCCTCTAGACCAACAGAGGCACACATTCTTAGTGGTAGTGGTGCATGTTAGTGTAACTAACTGCCTCTTGCTCACACACTTCAACAAAAAAAAATTTGTTTAGATCATGCCACAAGACAATGGAGAAATGAACAGAATAAATGATATGAATGAGATATTAGTTGTTTAGCCACTGTGGAAATCAATATGGAGGCTCTTCAGAAAACTAGAAACAGACCTGCCATATCATCTCTATTACTCTTGGCCAGCTATCTAAAGGACTATAAATCAACACATCATAGAAATCCTTGCAGATCCATGTTTACTGCTCAACATTCACAACAAGAAAATGGGGTGAGACTAGGTGTCTATAAATAGATGAGTGTTTAAAGAAAATGGGTTACTTAGAAAAAGTGAAATTTTGTGCAGCCATAAGAAGAAATTGTGTAATGAAAACTGCAGGAAAATAAATGCAAATGGGAGTGATGAATTTAAGTAAAATAAGACATAGTCAAAAAATGAACAACACATTTTCTCTCATATGCCGAACCTAGATTTAAGTGTGTGTGTGTGTGTGTGTGTGTGTGTGTGTGTGTGTGTGTAAGTCTCCCCTTGCTGTTTAACCAGAAAAAGAAAACTCAAGAACAATATCGAAGTGAGTTGTTTAATTTTAAAATGACTAAATTTTCAAGGCAGAACTCTCATGCCAAAGCTGAGTACTTGCTTGGTAAATGTTATGATGCTGTTACAAAGTAAAGAAACAGTTTACATGGGTAAACCTGAGGACTTTTCCTCTCTACAGGTTTCTGATCTTAGTGCACAAGACTGTTCCCAATCTCCTCTAAGCATTAACATTCCTGCTGTATAGAAAGATCAAATAGAAATTGTTTCATTCTTCTCAATAAAACAACAGGTATTTCCTTTGAAATTTCTTTGGATGCTTCTCTTATCCATTAGACCTACATTTAATGTTTAGGCAAACAAGGCAGGTAGGAGAGAGGTGGGGGAAGGGGGTGGACAATGAGGAAGAATATAGAGTGTACTCCAAAAGATGTAGTTGGTACATAGAAGGCACGTACAATTGATCCAAGGAAGAACATGTGAACTTATTCAGAGGAGGTGTACTGTAACACTGGATAAGAAATGTCTTGGAACCACTCTCTCTAGATAAAAGATTTGACATTCTTACAAACATTCCGGAGTTAGAACAAATTTACTACTAGGCTTTCCAGGAAAATCCCAAGAATGTCACAACCCAGGATTAATGTGTTTTTAATGTCCAAATTTCAGTAGCAGATGGTAGAGGAAGGATTTTACAGGCTCAGAGATTTGGTTCTGTTAAAACAGCTATGTTATGTGAAGCCACAGAGTCCCAAAGAGGATTATCTTTCTTGAGAAAACCTGCAGGATATACTGTTTGACTGAGACCATGGGACAAGTTAGTGATGGCTCTTCTCTGTGGGTACAGGCTGATAATGAAGTTATTGCAGAAATCAGCTTTCTGTTAGCAAAAAGAATGCTTCCAGTGCCCTAAAGCAACAGAGGCCAGGCTGTGTGCTTCAACTGCTGGAAATGAGAAGGCTGAAGTTATTTTCATAGTCACCAAAATCCAAGAGTGAAGAAGGTGGTCATATTATGGCAACCTTGGAGCCAACATAGTTTGTGGTCCCTGAAGGTACTTGTTTAATATATACATCAAATGTGAGCAACAGACAAAACATTAAAATAATGTTTATTCATTTCTGATTGGAGGCTTACATTTAGGGATACAGAATTTCCATTTGGAATATTGAAAAGTTCTGGGGATGATATAGTGTTGATTGCAAAAAAAATGTCAATGTGTTTAATGCCAATGATTTACACTTTACAATATTTCAAATTTTATTTAATTTACATTTCTTACAGCAGATAATGTAAAGGAAAGAGAATTCTAACATATAAGCAAAATGAGAAAATGTTTAGTTGAATAAAATTTTATCATCATTTGTCCAGTGATTGGGTCTGAGTTGGGTTTCTAGAAAAGAATCTACTGACTGAGGTGTGAACTAACATCCAGAGTAAAACCTGTCACAGAATAGCAAGTCCAGAGTGCAATGTGCCCCCATTTCTCCCCAGACAAACCTGCAGGTAGTTTCTCAAGAACTGTACATCAGGGAGAAAACATTTAGATGTTTTAAAGGCATTACAGTTCAAATGTTTTTGGTACCCAGTGTCATCATGAACCCGAGGTTAGAGTAGGACCATATGGGAGAAAGGTAACAGATGAATTCCTAATCAAAAGCTGGCTTGTATCACAATAGCAGCTGTACACGTTCACCCAATGCTAAAATGTTCTATCAAAGCTATAATAAAGGTGAATGTATCTGACACTCATAGGCACCTAGCACCAAGTGTTTGGTTTGTGAAGTAAGAACTATAGTATCAGAGAGAGCCAATAGAAGCCTCTGAAGCAACATCCTATATTACTTCTAAGACAATTAATCAAAACTAGTAACATATTACCAAGTGGATTGTGAAAATTCATGCCAGTTTTGCAAATTTTAAAAGAGTAGAAGTAAGGAATTATGAACAAAGGTTAAATGGATCAGACACACATAATTCACCAGGATGGCCCTCACAACAGTCACATGGATAATAGAGGAAGACTGTAGATTGTGTCAAGTTCAAGTAAACTGTATCCTTATCTCAACATTCTTGAAAGAGATGGAGTTTCACTAGAACAGAAAAAATATACACTCAAGTAAATGATATATAGACATCGATTTTCAGATGGACTTTGTCTATTCTAGTCACAGAAGAAGACCAGAAATAAAGCTCACCCACAGTAGATAACTAGGTTGTCTCTGTTATCACAAATGGAAAGAGAAACTATCTAAATACCATATGGAATATTACATCAATAATTTGAGCACCAGGCTGATTAGCAGCAAATGGCCAAAATACTAGAAAGCCTTGGCAAAACATATACTACAAAAAGCAGAAGATACTGCTTTTGAAGTTTCAAGTAACTTCAACTTTAGTGATCCAGTAGTCATTGGCAGTAAATTTTCAAACTTCCCAAAGTAAAATTTAAAAAATTTACATTTTGCATATTATATAAAAAAGAAGAGAATATTTGTTCCTTGGATTCTAGGGAGAATGCTCATTACATACTTAACAGTAGATTATGGATTATGTTGCTAGGAGATACAGAAGCTGTCTGTTTTCAGTTAAAACTAAAACATGAACAGGGTCTATGGGAGAGCCAAGGAAAGTTGATTCTTCAATGATATGTATCCGGAACCTACAGCTTTGTTAAGAGTCCATGATAAAAATGAAACAAAATGGCTACAATAGAAAAGACAGTGTAGTGTGGAGTTTATGGGTATCCCTAATAGTGAACTAGAAGTGCTGGTCTCTGAATATACATGTGTGTTATAAAACAACCCATGACATACTTACAAGCAATGGTAGACTTCACCACAGTAAACCATGTGACATTTCCCCATAACTGCTCAGCATGATTCTGGATCTACAAGACCCACTGAGTTAGAAAGCAGAACTCATCATAAAGGTACACCTGAGACAAAGCATAAGCAGGATGAAAGGGAAACACAAGCCTAATAAGCCAATATCTAGGACCCCATTGTCATTAATCACAGACACTCTGACTCTTGTCCCCTAAGCTTATATGTTGGCCATGAACAAGTCCCCATGTTACTAGCTAAAGTAAAGGCTGAGTTTCTATTAAAAAAGATTTAAGTCATTTTATGAATTCAAGTCAAGAAGAGACACCGGTTGTATTATAGATGTAGTGGAATCCATGAAACACGGTTACACTGGAAGGGGGCCAGGAAAATGCCCCTTC
Source organism: Peromyscus nudipes (assembly GCA_902168325.1). NCBI lineage: Eukaryota > Metazoa > Chordata > Mammalia > Rodentia > Cricetidae > Peromyscus > Peromyscus nudipes. Next base: position 35,598 of record CABHPH010145669.1, on the reverse strand, counting down.
TTCATTCATTAGGTGAAAGGAAGAGTCCCAGAACTATATAAACTCTCATTGGAAATACTAATTTAGTATTTCATTTGAGGATATCCTAAGGACTGATCAGAAGCACAAAACAGAATGTATTGAAATTTCAGAGGTGTCTGTCAGGGCTATATGTACATGAATATATATATATATATATATTCCTATATATATATATATATATAGGAATGCATATGAGAGCCCACCAGAAAGTCATTTAACCAGATTATAAACAGAACCCAATTGAAGTCATTCAGCATTTTTTGGTGAGCCCCACCATTAAGGATAGCATTACACACACACACACACACACACACACACACACACACACACACACACATGCACACACCATAATTAGGAATGCTATCTATCATCCTAGTAACACAGACACATTAGCTACTACTGTCATAAATGTTCAAAATTAAACCAATCTGGAGTGCCAAGTATGACACTATCCCTTTACAAGCCAACCAACATCTCTGTAGTATATTGTCTGTTAGGTCCTTATGTCCTGGAAGACCAAGCAGTTTATCAGTGGTGGTTCAAATACCTAGTCTAATGGCTTTGCCTTTTCTTCTTCAGTGCAACAATTAGAATCATTACTTTTTAGACTGCAGGATTACTGACTTCCTATAAAATGGGCATTATTCTACCAGGAAGCTGACTTTACCATATAAGGATGCAAATGCACACTTGAAATGAAAAAGAAAAGAAAATGCAATGGTCTTAGCCGTTGTTACTCTGAGGCTGCTGTGCTCAGACATTAAACTGGACTAATGAGGCTCAGCAAACACAACCACTCTAAGAAAGTTTTTCATAAGACTGAAGCATCTCCAAACCTAACTTTGCTCAAAGAACATTGTATTTTACTTGTGTCACAAATATGCTAGAAACATAGCTCAGGGATACTTTTTTTGGTGCAAATGTACTGCCATTTATACCCAGCACTAATGGTATACTTGAGTAATTTGTGTTTCCTGTCCTAACAATGTGGAATGTATAAACTGTTCTTTTATATGCATGTTCAAGTCTGCATTCAACTGAATACAAATGTGTCTTCTGAAGTTCTCTGCACTTTCCTAGTTTTTCTCCTTTAAACATGCTGTCAAAAGAACTCATCTCATCTCATAATTCCGTGTCAAGAATGCCAATACCTAGTAAAATTCGAGTTTCCATTAACTCTTTGTTAAAATATATTTTCACAGACCAAGTGGTTTTCATAAAGTTTTCAAATTTGAAAATTAAAATTTCTGTAAGTATCAAGAGACATTTTTGTGATTCCTCAAATGTGAGCTGTATTCCTTATATATTAACTGGATTTTATGGTCTCAGTGCTCAAAGCTTAGGGGACTTAGGAGTGGTTATAGCAAGAATAGTTGCAGTGGGTCTATCTTACTTAATAGATGGGGAAAGCATTTCTTCAAAGGGGCACTTATAAGTACATTTTCTAATCCAGCAAAGTGATGATGCCAAAACTTCTGACTCAGAGTGTAAATCAAACATGAAAACTCATGGGAACTTTGAGACCTCTTCCTTCAGGGCATAATTGAAGCTTTTTAATACAGCCAATTTAGCCAACTACCACTTATGTTTAATTTAATTAGTTTATTGATACTTCATTATATATAAAGACTCACAGTGCCACTAGGAAAGTACAGGATCTGTCCTTGAGGCACTGACATTAATACTGTTGAATGACTTAGGACAATGCTATATAACTGTCACAAATGCCCTAAAGTACCATAAATGGTGGTTCCAATAAACTCCCACCAGGGATCAAAGTTGTTGGCATGAAGAAATGCATATTTTGACATATCTTTAAGGGATTCAATTAAAAAATGACAGGCAAAGACTGTCAAGAACTATACCAAAATCATCAGACACACAAGTACAAGAATACATGTAATACATTCACTTGAAGGTGGCTGTAGGTAATTAAGATTGACTAGGGCACACTATAGGCATGGAAGAAAGCACAGCAGTGCGAGTTAGATTCAATACTTTTGACAATGTGGAGCTCCTGAAGGACTTTTAACTTTAGACTTTCCAAAAAATAGTAGTAGTAAAACCATAATGGTGAGATGGTGGTACATGGTTCTTTTTTAAATTAAAATTATTATTATTAATAATAATTAAGATAGAAGAAACAGTACCAGCCTGAAAAAGAGGTGTAAGAATGAATAAATATAATTCTGACCAGGAGTCTAATTATAGGCTTATAGTTACAGAAAATATAGAAATTTCAGAAAACAAAATACAACTAATTAGAACCTTTGAAACTGCTCAACTTCATAATCAAATTAACACAATAAATAACAAAATTAACAAATTTCAAAATATAACAAGCCCCAAACTTTACAAGGATGTGCTCACACAAAGCTGATCAAGAAGCTTTAATTTTTCAAGTTCTTTCTGTGGTAGTTTGAAAGAAAAATGGCCCCCAAAGGGAGTGGCTCTATTAGGAGGTGCAGCTTTTTTGTAGTGGGTGTGACCTTGTTGGAGGAAGTGTGTCACTGTGGGGGTGGGCTTTCAGGTCTCCTTTGCTCAAGCTACTCTCAGTGTGGTACACAGGTCACTTCCTGTTTTCTCATTATCTAGATATAGAACTCTCAGCTCCTTCTCCAGCACCCTGGCTACCTCCATGCCACCTGCCATGAAGATAATGGACTAAACTTCTAAACTGTAAGCTAGCCCCAATTAAATGTTTTCCTTTATAAGGATTGCTGTGGTCATAGTGTCTCTTCATAGCAATAGAAACCTAGGACATTGTCCTAATAATTCCTTTTAAGAAACACATTCTAATAAAGTAGAAATTCATCAAAATATGCAAAGACAGTACAAACTATGCCACTCATATTCTAAAAGTACTGAGAATAACTTTTTGTTGTTTTTGAAAAGGAAATTAATACTTTAAAGTATGAAAAAAAATACCCTTGGCTCTTTCTCCTAAAACCAGTGAAATTTTATTCACAGTCCCAATCATGGAACCACATTACAATAATAAATGCAGGGAGAAAATTCTCTTTCCACCAAATTACACATCATCAATCACAATGCCTTTGCAAGACAACAGAGATCACAACACAAATACATGCATATGAAATGCAGAAGAGCAAATGACTCAGAAGCAAAGAGATGGGAACATTTAAAAAATGATTATGAAACAGGGGTCGTCAGTAATCTTTTTTTTAAATCTGAAAATTATGATCTGCTCATTCAATTTTGGTAAGGCAAAAAGTGTCAATGAAGATATAATTTTAATTATGGGTAGTCATTAGTAGGTTTGCTGGGGCCAACTTCACTATACTCATGAGACCTTTATTTTATTTTAACAAAAAATAAATATCCATTGATTGCTTATTGTTCTCATTTTTCAGGTGTTGTCTAAGCAAACAGATTGTTGAAGTTTCATGGGTGCAGTTTCCCTGTAATTTCTGGAAGAACTATCTCACTGCAGATATCATATTTCTGCCCCCAGTTCTGTCATATTCCCTGAGCATTAGGAGTGGAAATTGCATGGTCAATGTATTGATGATGGTTGGGAACCTTAGAGTGAATTGTTCTTTGCATTAAACCAGTTGTAGATCTCTGTGATGGTCTCTGCCTGTTGTTAAAAAAAAAAGTCATTTCTTTGATGAGGGCTGAGAGCTACACCTCCTTATCTGTGGGTTGAAGGAGGGGGTTTGGGAAGGTACTTTTTCTTTTTCTGTATACTGTGTGTGCAGTACCCATGGAGGAGAGAAAGTAAAAGTTTTCTGGGGGAGCAGTCGACACTCTCAACTGCTGAGCCATCTCTGCAGCCCCAAGGATAGGTATATAGAATGCAGTTGAGGATTATAGTAGTTTAGGAAAGCGGAAGTAGTAGATTCAAACCCCAACAATTACTAGCAGGGTAAGGTATCCTCAGAGTGGTAATAGTGACATATATCATGGGGGGTGAATGGCACTAATAGGTTCTCCTCTAGGTTCTCTGACCTTCCTAGCCATGGGTAGTCGGCTAGATTAACTGTATCAGACATGAATTCTCTCATATAAAGGAAAGTATTGCAGCTATTAAAGGTATAAAACAGTGATGTTTTAAGGCATTTTATTTGTTTTAAGTACTTAAAGATCTATTGATATACTTTGCTTAGTAATACAATATTGAGTGATTTTAAAGGTTACTATAGGTTATAAACCCAGTTACAGTTTAAAATAAAATTTAATACATAACTCAAAATTATATCTATATGAAAAGTATTTTTAAATCTTCTTTATGAATTATTTTCTTTTAAGTTAGATACTAAATATAAATTGGTAGAAAAAGATCTTTTTTCTTTTAGAAAAACAGAATCTTGAATTTATTCACTATTTGCAGTGTTAAAGCTTCCCCCATGAGCCTATTTATAATTCAAATTCCAGTCTCAGGAAATGTATTTTAAGAAACACTAGCAGGTAATTAACTTACAAAAGTTGAACATTACATATTTTCCACCATATACATCATAATTTTTATAACAAAATTGCACAATTTTTAATTATCAGCAGAACCATTCATTGAAGTTAACTTTCTGGTTCTGAAATAACTGAATCATTGTAGAATTTGCAAACAATGACATAAAAACATTAAACAGATTAAATGTGTCATATAATACAATCAAATGTTGTTTATAAATTGATATTTGTAAACTTAAATTCTATTATGTGCTTTATTAGTTTTGGAAAATGCAGTTAGTATTTGTGGTTATTACAAACAGAGTCCTCCTTATAGTACCTGCATAATGAAGGCTAACCACACTGGAAAAAATAAATACAAAGTTATATATGGATGTGTTTATGTCTGAAGATAGAAATTGTAAAACACTTCTCCCAGAAAGATTTTAAAGACAATGTCTTAGCTCAGCTCGGAGAGTGCTTCCTAGCCAAGCGACTTTAACGGTCAGTTTCAAAGCTACAAAGACGGAAAATTTGTGAGAGAGAGAGAGGATATTTGATCCTATTTCTCATCTGACTGTGACCCTATGTCCACCAAATCACATCTCTAAAAATTAAGAAATGCCTTAATTTGTGTGTTTCATGATAGATATTTCACATTCTTGATGAAATTTTCAACTAATTAGATCAAGAGGAAGATGATAGGATTGTTTCTCTTCTATATAACTATTATAAAAGCATGTAAAGAGTCTTGAAAGACATGGGCTGATAAACAATATATTTAGTACAAAATGTAACACATGGGAGCTCATTCAAAACTAACTAGGGTTGGACACTGGACTGAAAATTGATGCCCTTTCCTTAATAGTGTATAAGGCCAAGGAAGTACTCCCAGTTCTGCATCATCTATCACATCAGCAATGGCCAGGAATAATTAAGCACCAGAGAACAAGAAAGCTGTGTTGAGCAGTTGAATTACAGATGCCATTCAGCAGAATTTTGTTTTATCCTGAGAACAGAAAATCAATTTCAAGTAATACAAAAAACAGTAAAATTGTGGAATGTATTTATTCATCAAAATATTAACCTACATTTATACACAATGAGGATATTCCATTTCCACATCACTGCTATAGCTTTTTAATCTTCAGATGTCAAAAGTGAAAATATTTGCTTAACCTCAAGTATACCAGTTACAAATTTGAGATATTTTTAGGCTTTTGCTTATTTTAATTTAATGATACTTTGCTTATTTTAATTTGATGATATTTATCTTGCTGTACCTTATTTTATTCTATGTCTTATTGTAGAAGTGTGGAAGTATATGTAGACATAAAATACAGAATACTTTATTAAGATTGTGAGAAGTATGTCATGTCCTCCCTGCTTACTACTCTAGTTGGCTGTATGAACCAGGGAGAATGGGGCCGTGAGTAAGGTCTTCAATCGTACGGACAAGCCACACGTGTCAAAACACGGTTTTCCACAGAGGCATGTGAACAACATCAGCTGAAGTAAACTCACTCATATCCGCCGCACCTCGGAGGAGCATGCAAACACATTCCAAGAACAATTCTTTGTTTTGAAGAAACTAAGGTCACAAGACTCTTGTCTTGTTGTCTTGAAGTTTTCTCACAAGCACTCAGATTCCTCCTGGCAGAACTCCATCCTAGGACTGTGTTCCGCACTCCCAAATAACTTGTCTGCTAAACCTTTGATCAAAGAGCACTGATTAGATAGTTTAATCATTTAACTTTACTTTCTAAATCCAAATTATTTTTCAGCTGATTTAAGAGCTTCAGACACACACACACACACACACACACACACACACACACACACACATATATATATATATATACCCATCATTTGATGTTATTTACTGATTGAAGTCACTAACTTTTAGTTATACTGGATTTGGAATTATTCTAAACTTTCCATTTTTAGATAAGGGGGATAAAATCCCATGGTGGGCATCATGGATGGCTCTTTACTTAGCCCTTTCACCAAAACCTCATCACGGAAATATTCTTTTTCTGTGAATTATTTCCAGAGGTTGTTGATCTTTAGTTTCTCCTCTGATACAGATATTCAATAATAAAACTACCCAACTTCATATGTAAATATAAGAAAAGGGAAAAGCCACTACTATTTTCCAAAGTGTTGAAATTCTGCTGGGATTTCCCAACAACTGGTTAGAACACAGATCTGAACACAGTAAGATTTGGTGAGCCTGAGATTCTGCCTATCACTCCTACACGAGCAATGATGCTTTTTTCTGGGGATCACACTTTGGGTAGCATGAAATAACCTATGTTTCCTTCCCCTTTTGTTTTTAGGCTGTTTTCAACTCAGATAAATTCTAATAGTCATAGAAATTTCTTTTTTATATCATGCAATTATAAATGAGACTGCAGATTATTTGGAAGATGAATAATCACCCTTCTTTCCAGTTATGTTCTTATTTTAAATAAACATAAGCACTATTCCACATTAAACCATATTTCAGATTATTATAGGTTAAACATGCAATTTAATGGGCATTTACAGCCTATTTTTGGGAACATAAATCCTAAGATAGAAACAACTAACTTAATAATAAATATGTGAAATAATGCCTAATTATAAGGTGGGGTTGTACTATATCCTATAAAGCCAAGTAAACAATAAAACTCCAAGTATATGAAAAAAAATGTAATGAACCAGGTAAAATAATATGATACATTTTTACATAAAAGGGAGTCCATGTATTATACTAAACAATTTTTTTTATAAAACAGAGCAGTTAGGGAATAACATAAAGGATAATTGAGTTATAAAGTAAAATATTTACAATTTATTAAATAAAATTTAGAGGTAGAAAATATACTATAGTTCTAATGCATATTCTTAACATTTTACCTTATTAAATATATGTATATATCTATGTATATATATGAAAGAATGAGAGACAGACAGAAAGATAGAGAGAGAGAGAGAGAAAATGACTGAAAACTTTCCATCTAGAAGAGGAGATATAAAAATGCCTAAGGCACATCCTCTTGAATGAGGCAGTGTAACAGAAATTTAATGAAAAGCATCAGTATGCACTTTGTAATTAGAACCATGAGCAATGCAGATGCAGAAGAGTCTGCATCCTCAAGTCAAGCAGGGCTTCATTGTGGAGGGAGAGCTTGGCAGAACCTGAAGGACAAGTGGCTTCTTCACTTAAAGATGGAAACATTCACAGGGTCAGAAACTGACAAGAGCTTTTTCTGTTTGGAATTGCTAAATAAGTCGATGAGATTCATCCCTGAGCATCTGGAGTGGGCTGCTGCAGAGGAGGTGACTGGCTAGAAGAATGAGCTATCCACACTCTGGAAGGCTTCCTGCCAGGGTCCGTAGTTCAGGTAGTATATTATCTAGAAGAGGCAGAGTATCTAAGGGAGTGCCTAACAACAAGGTCAGACCCCTCTCTGCTCTTCCAAAGTCTGAGAAAGACACTTCACTCCACCAGCTTTTTTAGTCTTCTCCCCTTTAATAAAACTCCATGCTCAGTGAAGCAAGCCACGTTGAAAACTGAAAACACTGCATCCGTTCTCTCATATGAGGAATGTAAACTTTAGATTCTAAACCATACATACATGTATCCCATATGTGTGTATATATACATACACATACATACATACATGTGAATATACGACATGGAAGGAGGGACGTTACTAAGAGGAAAGTGAGGTGCCAATGAAAGGCAAGGAGTTAGAACCAAGACAGGATAATGGGGGTTTGGATGTGAGCAAACTACATACCACACGTGTGAAAAGATGTCATGGCAAGGCCAATTATTCTGAACACTCATTAAGAAAGCAAGTATTTGTTTTGCTTTTTTTGTTGTTTGTTGAGAGAGAGAAGAAAAAAATGAGAAGCTGTGTGGGTAGAGGCAGGAGGCTATCTGAAAGGAGTTGATGGAGAAAAAAGGATATGATTGAAATATATTTTATGAAAAAACTTTAATTAAAAAAATGAAAGCAAATTAACGAAATGAAAATGAGGGAAAGGCATCATAGCCTAGACCTGGAAAAGTACACTGTTTCCTGGAGGGATGCTTTCCTTGAATCAAACAAAGGAAGCAATACAATTATTTTGCACTTCAGAGAGTACTTCAACAAAACAAAACTGATAATCCTGTTTTTCCTTTCTTTGTTATGAATAATAGTAAAATAGAATCTTAGTAGTCCTATAATAAATAAATTTGAAACTGGTAACAAATCGCCATACTGTTTCTGATCTATGACTCTAGGACCCAATGCAAACCTAAACTGGATGATATTAGTCTTAAAAAATTAAAAAAAAAAACCTTCCATTACTAATAACTTACATGTTTAACCAAGTTTTCACCATATTTCTATGAAACATATACAGAAAAATACAACACATCATGTCTCCTAGAAAATAGTAATTATACCTCTAATCGCTGTAATTTTAGTATTTAATGTGGTGCATATGCATGGTATAGGGTGCCTGTGTTTGTGTCTGCATGTGTGTGTCAGTGTACAATGTCTGTGTAGGAACCCATATGGGGGCTGGAGTTTAACACTGATGCAACTCTCCATCTTCTGTTTTAAACTTGGAGCTCACTGATTTGGCAAGACCAGTTTACCAAAAAAACTCCAGAGATCCTCCTGTCTTCATCTCCCCAGAGCTAGGATCACAGCTACAGCACATGGAGTTTCATATGGGGACTGGGGATCTGAACTCAAGTTCTTCAGCTTGCATGGCAAGCACTTACTGACTGAGACATTTATCTGGAATCTATAAATTTATTTAAAAGATATATTACTAAAATATTTAAGAAAGCATTAATGTTTTTGAATCTGAATATCCTTGCCTTGGTTATAAGAAACACTGAATATTCACATTATCTGATGTGCATTTCAAATATACAAATCTACACAGAGCATGCAGAATTAAAAAGAGAAACAAAAAACATTCTGTTCATAGTTCAAATCAATTTTACAGCAAAATACTTTGTAACAGTATTTGACAATAGGTGATGATGTTAAATAAATTGTATGATTAGTTAATTCATCCCAGTAGTTTGCCTTTCTTTTTTCCTACCTGATTTATCTTGTGAAAGAAATACATTAAGGAGGAAGTTCTTTTAAGTAGTGCGAAAGTCCAATTATTTTATTCCTTTTCCCCTTTTGACTTTATGTTTGTCTGATTGCCATGAGTAAATGCTGTTCAATATTTTGAGGCAATGTAAACACTTTTTAATTCTTGATATTATCTCAGCAAAATGTTATTTTCCTTTTTAAGTTTCTGTTTGGAAAATATTTCAGGTTACTGATATTGTAATATGTAACTTAGTACTTATCAATTTCTGTTTATATTATCTGATAAATTATTTCCTTTATAACAAATAGTTGACTCTTAAAACAACACAAGCATTTATTGCATATGGTTCAGTTACTAGTGGATTTTTTTCAGATTTGCAATAATTGGATTCAATGTAAACACTATGTAGCCAACAAGCAGCAAAAATGAAGAAAACATGAAGTATCACATTGTGATTTATTTTATTATTTAAACATATATATTAAGGTGTAAAATAAATGATTCAAATTTATCAAAACAATCACATAAACACAAACCATCCATGGTTCCATTCGTAATAGAGATGTAAGCAAAAGAAAGATGGAGACTTAAATAACAGGACTGTTTTGGTCCTGGTCTGGAGTGCCCCTCAAAGGCTTCTGTGTGGAAAGCTTGGTCCCATCTGGCAGCATTCTTGAGACATGGCAGAAAGTAGGAGATAGGCTGGGCGGCAGTGGCACACGCCTTTAATCCCAGCACTGGGAGGCAGAGCCAGGTAGATATCCGTGAGTTCAAGGCCAGCCTGTTCTGCAGAGCAAGATCCAGGACAGGCACCAAAACTACACAGAGAAACCTGTCTCAAAAAACAAAAACAAAAGCAAAAATAAAATGTAGGAGATAGAATCAGTACAGTGGGTGCATAACCAGGGACATGTTTTAAAGGTTATCTTGTCCTTGGCCTCCTCCTGTCTTGCTCTATCTGTTTCAACAATGCCCTTGAAGTGAGCGGTGGAGGGTTACAGGTTCTTGTCTTGATATTCTGTCTCATCACAGCCCCAACCCAACAGAGCCCACTAACCACGGATTGAACCATCTCATGCAGTGAGCCAACATGGCTCCTCCATCCTTCCTCGTAAAGCTGTTTCTGTCACAGCAGTGAAACACTGAGACCATCACAGTAAGTGAACTGCTGTCCTATTTGTAACAACTTCATATTCTATTGCAGCGAGCATAAATAATGGAAGTATTGACACGATCTATGCTGTGCTTAAATCACCCTGTAAGGGTGATCAGTTCCTCCTGAGCAGTTCTTTTCTCCAATAAATAGCATATTGCAATAAAAAAAATCTCCCAAAGTTCTTGCATATTTCCATCATTTATAAAACATGTGAGATTTTATGTTTGCTTGACTATCTGTAATATCAAAAGGACACCTGATAAGGTTTTGGGAATTAAAAACTATGTGTGGCCCATGCATACCTGAAACCCCATTATTCTAGGGACTGAGCTAGGAAGATATTAAGGTCAAGGCTAGTCCAATGAAACCTGGTTTCAACAAACAACAAACAGCTGTATGTGACAATTAAGCGTTCAGTGGTCAGTGTACCTAATCATAACATACAATGTCAATGGTGATATTTACAGGATAGTCCAAAGCCATTTTATAGCCACAACATACAGAGCGATATCCACAGCATTAGTACTCTAGAAGTAATGAGTGACTAAACTGAAAACCTGAAGTCTAGATTTACAATCAATCTATGCATATGATGAATTAATCAAATACATAGTTATGGAGGCAACTGTCAATGTTTCAGATAATCCTGTTAAATTCAATGAAAATTGCTTACTGCAATTTTTCCTCTGTATTTCTTTCTGTAATTTTGAGAAAGTTTTCAAAATAGGATATTGACATCCAGGTTTATTGGGAAAACAAAATTACCTTCAAATGATCATAAAGTTGGAGTAATCCAAAAATTTGTAGCTGAAATATACATGACTGACAATTTTAAGTTTATAAATCACTTTAAGTTATTATTTGGGTCATGAAAGAATAAATAGATATATCTAATTCACATCAAAGATAATAATACTCCAGATGTTAAGCTTCACACACAAATAGCAATACTGTCTCAATATTAATGTTCTATAAGTCATCATACTCTCATAGGCAGGCACATTCTCTGTGACCTCAGATGATCAAGGCAGTGTTCATTAACTTGAATTACTAGTGATCTTAAATACCTCAAGAGTTGAGGTGAGGTATCCACTTATGATTGATTCAACTGAAGAATTCCAGGGCTGTATAAAACTTAAATTAAGATTATGCACAGTCTAAGTGCACAGAACAAGCTTGCACAAACCCCCACTGACTCCAGGTAAAGGAAAAATGCCCAACTGCAAACACATAAAGCTCCTGGTCTTAACCATACACCATATATGTATGTACTTCGCTGAAAGATCTAGATGCTAATTAAGTTATACATCAATTAACTAATTAAAATCACAAAACTTTCACTTATTCAGTGTTTTCCTATATCTCATTCCATATACTATGGGACTGTAGACACTGCAGACCAATCATGCTTTCCTATACAACTTCAACATCTACACTTTACCCATTCAGCTTTATCTCTCCTCTCATAAATAATTAAAATTAATACTAGCTGGAGAGTTCCTCTGTGCTTGTCTCTAAGTTAAGTACCAGGCCTTAGTAGTAAGACATAGTTTCCACATTTTATCATTTACTTGATAACTTGGCAACAATTGTTTATCTTAACCACCATTGTTAGGGCTGTAGCAAAGGACTAGTGTTACAAAGAGAGCGGATAAGAGAGGAACCTATTCAACTTAAGGAATCATGGAAGAGTTGTTTCAGACATTTTTAGAATGAAGTTAAAGTTGGTATCTGAAGGATGGAGATTTGGCTAGCAAAGGGTGGAAATAGAATGTACAACAGGGAGCACTCTACCCAGGGAATGAGGGGTCTTGTCAAGAAACAGGGAAATCATGGCTGGCACTGAACACCCAGCCAACTGCCCTTGCCTGATAAGGCCATGAACTCTAAAAGAGAACCTACAACTGTCACTTCCCTAAACCAGTGTAATTTCTAAGGGCTCTGTAAATATTTATCCTTACATCTACAGATAAGTATAGCTACCACCCCTTATCAAATAAGCTTTTTTTTTTTGCAGCAAACAGACACCACTACAGAAAGCCACAACTAGTCAAAATATAGAGATCAACTGCATTTATGTGGGGAGGGTTGGGGGGCAGAGAAAACAATAACAAAGGAGAAAAGGTCATGAATTTGGGGTTGGAGGGAGAAGGGAAGAGTTGGAGGGGAAGAGAGAGGAGTGAAAATGTTTACATACAGAATTCTTATATTCATATATGAAATTCTCAAAAAACAAAAATTTTGAAAATGAAGTAGAATATATAAGTAAAATTGTGTTTTAATTAACTTGAGAAATTTCAGCAATGCTCACAGGAACTAGACTAATATTGCAAAGTTTGTTTTCATAATGAAACAATTGCTTGCCATAAGAATTTTTTGTTATTAATACTTACACATTTAAAAATACTAATCTGCTTTTGTAAAGTATACATACTGATTAACATGTTGTTAATGAATGTTTGTGCTCAGTCTAATAGTTGTCATTAACATACAACTTACACTGATTTTAAGTCCTTTGTATGAAGTAATTTTTCATTGTTCATTTAATTCAAAATTAAAATGAGGCATGCAGGAAATGCAGAGGTAATCAGAAATCATTGTTTTAATTTTCAGAGTTTGAAATTAAATGTGCTAAATGGATGTAAGAAGGACACAGTTATTACAAATGTCAAAATTTCAACTCCTTTGGGTTCTATTTTATACAAATGGAAAGAAAACCCTTAAGAAATTTGTAAAATTTCATGAAAATATGAGAATCACTAAATGTTTTAACTAAAAATATTTTAACTACAGTTAAATGGCCACATTTAACAGACATGTTTGGCAAATGTTTTAAATTCAGTGTTTTTGTTGTTGTTGTTATTGTTGTTGTTGTTGGTGGTGGTGGTGGTGGTGGTGGTGATGGTAGTGGTGGTGGTGGTTTTTATTGTTTTGTTTGTTTTTTGCTTACTAGTATGCCAGTTTTATGAAGTAAACCTGAAATGAACAAATAAAAACTAAACTTATTCATATTTATCTCAAATAGTTGTGTGTCGTAGAAAACAAATGCATTATCATTGAGTGTACCATTCAGGCCAACATATCTTTTGCACTTCTGAGAGTTAAATGCATATTAATCATTAAATGTATAATAAATCCTATTCCTTGAGATAGCAGGTAAACCTGGATCAAACACTCACGTTCCTACAACTTTGTGAGCATATTTCTTTTTGTACATATTTAACTTTTGAGTGAACTTGAAATTTAAGATGGTGGGTTTAGTGACTACATTCTTGTCACACTGTCTTTTCCATGCTGTGTCATATGGAAGAATCTAAAGTGTACTGTAGACATGTCCATAACTTTCAACCTTAGCACAACAGACTCGTCAAGAGTCACTGAGGCAAATCCATCAATATTTACTTGGAGGCTTTGATAATCTACCTCAAATAACTGATACAAAGAAAGAATCAGAAAGGACATAAAATACTAAAACAATTCTTTTAACAGTCAGTTTCATCTAATCTGTGTTCATAAATATTCCACTCATTTTGTCAGAAGAATATGTGCTATTTGCAAGTGAGAATAGAATTATTCTTGACAATGAAAAAATTCAAAATCATTAAAAAGAAAAAGAAACAAGTCCCAAAATGTAGGTTATCTGAACACAATGGAATTAAATAAGGAAAAAGTAATGAAAATATATATCATGAAAATTTCCAAACTTCAGAAACTAAATGACAATCTTATAAATAATGCACAAATCAAACAAGAAATAAGGTTCCAGATAATATTTTTCTTACTTGTCAAACTACTGAATCTTGCTGTGTCCTCAATAAACCTGTTTTCTCCCAGAAGAAGGAAAAAGATGAGGCAGGGGAGCAGGGAAAAGAGGTAGAACAATTACAACAAATGAAACAAGTATTTGCATCCAAACAAGAGTGAAAGTAAGGCATATAATATTTTTGTGTTCCATAGTATATTATTCACAGTAGCCAAGAAATGGAAACAACCTATGTGCTCATCAGTTGATGAACAGATAAAGAAAATGTGGTACATATGCACAATGGAAAATTCTTCAGCTATTATAAGGAAGAAAATTCTGTTGTGTTCTGATAATAGTACAGCACTTGAATTTTTATGTGAAATGAGCCAAGCACAAAAAGACAAGTGCTGCATGATCTCACTCAAGTGTGAAATCTAAAATGTCAGTCCCAAGAATTTGAGAGCAGCATGGTGGGGGTACCAGAAGCTGAGGCAAGAAGCAGTTTAGACAAAGTTGATTTGTGGATGCTATTACATTTCAATGGGAATAAGGATGTTTAATATCATTTTGTTGATTTCTTGTTTTAGACCAGTAGTGTTTGGTTTTACTGTAGGTCTTTGGGCTATCTAGTCTCTATTGTTTTCCTAAGCAGTGTCACCTGTGGTTTCCTTCTGCTGGAGTGAAGCTTAGAATAAGATAGATGTTTATTGGCTTTTCCCACAAGTTCTCTGCCACCATTGCCCTAGCATATTATGCAGACAGAACAGATTGTAGGTCAAAAGTTTTGTGGCTGGGTTGATGTCCTCTCTGTATATGTTACAGCTGTTAGCTGAGTATCTTTATGGGACTCCTGTGAGAACAAATGTGTCTCTGACTCTTGTGTCTGCTGTTGGGAGAGGAAATCCTGTTGGGTTGTTGTGTCCAATATCAATATGATAGTTTTTGCTTTATTTATATTTTATTTTGTCATGTCTGGTTGTTGCATGGACCCCAGAGTTGGCAGGGTAAGCTTGACTCTCCTGGGTACTTCAGCCACATTGGGAAGCTGAGATGGGCGGAGACAGCAGCCAGGGATGCTGCTTCAATGTTAGCCATGCTATAGTTTGCAATGATCCAAAAAGGATTACAGATACACAAAAGATGGATTAAAATCGAATAAACCTCTAAGTGGTTCACACTGTATGTGAAAATATACGTAGGCTTGGAAGAGAGAAGAAAGAAGAGGAGGGGAGACACCAAGATGTCAGCAGACCAGTAACACCACTGCCATGCGGCAAAACATAGAGTAATAGAAACGGGTTAACTGAAGATGAAAGAGTTAACTAGCAAGAAGCCTGCCACAGGCCATACAGCTTGTAAATAATATTAATCAGAAATGATTATTTTATAAGTGCTGCAGGACCGGGTGGGACTGGAAAAAATTACCACTACAAATTTACCTCAAAGATATAATAGCAAGGTATGATGTCCATGCCTTTAATATCAGCTAAAGCATAATGATTGCCACAAATTGAAAGCCAGATTATACACTGAGCACATAGAAACCAGTGTGTAAAATTGTGATCCTGTCTAAAATTTTAAAAAGAAAAGAAATCATAATATAAACATATTTATCTGACTTAAGCACTTCACATTTAATCATGTATCAAGAAGCATTAAACCATGTAGGTGCTATGTTTTAATGCATTTGGTAATTTTTCAAATAAACAAAAAAGTAAATTAAGAACTATTCAACCATTCACTATTCATTCATTTCAGTGTAACTTATTCATAGAGCTTTGTAAGTTTTTCACTTATTTCTTCCATTTATTTATTTATTTGTATACCCAAATAAATTATCATTTAAGTTTACAAACAAACAGAACCAAGAGAATCATATGTAAATGAAGCTAGTAAAAATCAAAAGTTAAGGATCCCTCTTCCAACAGCAATGATTGATAATATTTAGCATATTGCAGAAATAATAAAAAGACAATGCCTTGTACATCTTCATGTATATAGTGATTATAGTTTATATTATTCATATTTAAAAATATTTTTTAATTATCTGTATACTTTTAAACCATTTTTTGAAAATTAGAAAATAGATAATTTCAATATATAAATGTTTAGTAAGGATTAAAGTCACATCTTACAATTTAAATAAAGTATTATGTCTTCTAACATAGTCTGCCAGAAATTCTTATTTGTAAGCAGCAAAGGAATACATATTATATATTGTATACAAATTCTTCCAAAGCATAAGGGAGAGTCTCTCCCATTTCTTTGTGTGACTGCTATCTTGACAGAAAAACATTTCAAGGATTTGATACATTATAAAATTATAGCTTAGCTTCATAAAAGAACCTAAATACAAAATTCCCAAATAAGATCAAATCATATTGATTGTGTCAAAATCAAATATCTTAAACAAATTAAGCATATTTCAACATCAGAAAATGATAAAGCCAACTACCACATTAACAGAATACATGACAGTACCCAACAATAATGTTAATAAACACAAGGTTAAAGGGAGTTATCATGTTATGAGAGAAAGAAAGTTCTCCAATTAGACATCATATGCCACCAAGTAAAGCCCTCACTGACAAAAGTGTGTTACGTCTTGTTGAGTTACTGTGCAAAGAAGTACCAAAGATCACAGGCAAATTGTCAAGTCTATTGCTTACCCTCTATAATCTGATTGTAGGCCCTATTGCTAAAGACACTATTTATTTACAACATTAAACATGGAGTAATTGAGGTAGCACTGATCAGAAGTTTGATACCTTACCGACAAGCATCCATTGTGCTGAGAGGTATTGCTGCATGCTACTAGAGGACAAAAGTAATAATCAATATTCCCTGGTCACAAACCTGATGTCTGTAACAGTGACCTGCTTGCAAGATATACTAGTGTAACAGTGTCACCAAGGTGATGGGGGTAACCAGTCACTTTTAAAAACTGGATTTAAGGCAAACTCCAGAACCCATAACTGACATTGCTAAAATGGCCAAGAGCTTAAAACTAGATAGGTCAGGGAGTCCTCAAGTAAAACCTATTGTTCTTCTAAAGGGACATAACAATAAAATGACTCCTGATGACATAGCTATACACCTATATCAGTGCAGTCCTCTTAGGAGAAACTTATTCTAACAGTGGATGGTAACTAACAAAGAGATCCACAACTAGATAATATGCAGAGAGTAAGAAACTTTGGAAAACTTCGCCCTAAATGAAATGTCTTTATCAAAATCCTCCCCTGAAGACCCACATATCTAGGGAGAAGAGGAGGTGTTAACCCTGAAAGCCATACAGATGTTCATGGTCTGGACTGCTGCCTGAAACCAAGACGATGTCTGTAAGTCATGATGCCTCCAGGGGCCATATTGATATGAGTGGTCCTTGAAGTTATCTAAGACCAAGCTAATGTCTGTGGTCCAGTCTGCCTCCAAGAGCCATGTCTGGGTCCATGTTCCTACTGCAGCTGGGGAATGTGTTTGTGGTCAGGACTGTCACCAGAAAATATGTGGAGGTCCATGATCCATGCTTCTGCTGACTATAAAGGGCAAGGAAGCTACTTTTGCAGTGATATCAATAACTGCAGATGTACAGTTAAGAAAGAGGGACATGGAAGGCTTCTGTGACAGCATCTACCCCCACTCCCATCCCGCCAAACAAGTAACAGTCTAAACAGGAAGCTATCAAAGAGAACTCATAAAAAGTGTGATAAGGATGCAGAAGTGAGCCCTCCACAATTGATGGCTTCCAGCAGGGGTGGAGGAGAGGAATGAATCAGTTCTATATTAGGGCAGACCACTGAGAGTTTGACTATGCTCCACTGAGTATATAGATAACATAAATTGGACTTGTTTTTCTTTTCTTTTCTTTTCAATTTTAATTTTAATTTATTGTATGGCTGTAACAAGGAAGGCAGAAACAGGAGGCTTGGAAAATGAGTGTGATTTGGGTGCATGTTGTGAAATACCCAAAAAATAATAAAAATATTAATAAATAAAATAAAATACAGGCACACACGCAAAAAAAGTTCTCCTCAGTTTGACAAAATGTTACATATAATTCTCTTAACTACGTGTCATGATTTCTCTTTCCTTAAAACATTTACCTTGAAGAAGAAGAAGAAGAAGAAGAAGAAGAAGAAGAAGAAGAAGAAGAGAGAAGGAAGAAGGAAGAAGGAAGAAGAGAAGGAGAAGAGAAGGAGAAGGAGGAGGAGAAGGAGAAGAAGAAGAAGAAGAAGAAAGGAGAAGAAGGAGGAGGAGGAGAAGGAGGAGAAGGAGAAGGAGAAGGAGAAGGAGGAGAAGGAGAAGGAAGAAGAAATATATCTCCCAGATGCACTACTCTGTAAACTCCCTTCTATTCAATAAATAGAAGAAATGCTCTTTTCTTTGGGTAAACCTAATTGACCGTAGGTCTTCAGTTACCCACTCTTGCTGATAAACATGTCTACTGCTTTGTTTGGGGAACTTATGTACACTAATTCCTGGTCCCTTTTTCTCCCATTGCAGTAGTACCAAGCTAAGACTGCGTTATCTGCCTAACATTGTCTCAAGCAATTTTAGCTTAAAAAAAAAGTTTTAAAGCATCTGTAGTAGTACCAAAAGTTAAAATATTTAAGAGATATATCTGACAGAAAATATGCAAAAAAATGAATGAAGGATTTAAATACAAGTTTTATTCTACTCAGAGGCCCTAAGTCTCAATAGTTAAAATGTAAATTCTCCACAATACTGATCTATTTCCTCAATCCAATCACTGCCAAGTGCCCAGAAGGGTTGTTTGCTTGCTTGTAGAAACTGAGAAGCTGGCTCCAGACTTGATATAGAAAACCAAAAGAGTTCCATTATTCCAAACGACCTTGAAAAATATGTTAGAAAAATATACTGTGGGATTTCAAGACATTTTACAACCACAGTAATCAATACTGTATGACATTGACACGGTAATTTTGACAAAGAGATCCACAGGACAGAAGAGTCTGGGCAGAGCCCCACACATATAGAAGAAGATGATTTTTGACATATGTGGAAAGGTCATGGGGTAAAGAAATGACAGATTTCTAACAAATGGGAAAGAAAAATTAGTTGCTTAAGCCAAAGCAATGAACTTCAAGCCAAATATCACACCATATACAAAAAAATCTAAATCAAAATGTGTCAGACATCAAATATAAAATAACCTTAAATTATTCCATTTATAGCTGAAAATATAATGCAATCCTTATTCTTTGGATTAGCCCAAGATTTCTTGAAAAATCAAACAAAAAGCATTTCACAATAAAGAAAATAATCAATACCAAAATTTCATTAAAATTTGTTTAAGTGTCTTCTTTCAAAAACACTGTAGGGAGACAAATGATAAAACCCTACATGACAAATATTTTTAATTCACATATTCCATAAAGGACAGCTATATAAAAGACAAATATTTCAAAAATTTTTCATAGATCATTAAGAAATCAGAATGTTTTTATTATTTTTCTTAATTTTGGTTTTAATATGATTACAACATTTGCCCCTTCCATTTTTTCCCTCCAACGTCTCCTATGGAACTTCTACCCTTGTGTACTCTTTCAAATTCATGGCCTTCTTTTCTTAAATTTTGTATATATATATCATGTGTTCTTTTTTTTATTAAGAGATTTTCTATTCATTTTACATATCAAGCACAGATTCCCCTGTCCTCCCTCCTCCCGCCCTCCATCCTTCCCCTGCTCAAACCTATCCCCCATTCCTACCTCTTCCAAGGCAACGTCTCCCATGGAGAGTCAGCAGAGCCTGGCACTGTAGCACAAATCTTAACAGGTCTTATTAATGAAGTCAAACCTGAAGCAAGGTATTAGGGTGAATGCTGGAAGATCAGAGAAGCAGAACAAGCCACAGCCACCTCACCATGCCAGTTCCTCAGGTGATCCTGTTTCCTCAGACTGGAAGCCTCTGAGTTCTCATCCAAATGGATCTCAACTGAACTGCTGATAAAAGCCAAAAAGCTTAATACCTTTCTGCTTCTTGCCATTACTTCCTGGGATTAAAGGCGTGAGTCACCATGCCTGGCTGTTTCCAGTGTGGCCTTGAACTCACAGAGATCCAGGTGGATCTCTGCCTCTGGAATGCTAGGATTAAAGGCGTGTGCTACCACTGTCTAACCTCTATGTTTAATATTGTGGTTGTTCTGTTCTCTGACCCCAGATAAGTTTATTAGAGTGCACAATATTTTGGGGAACACAATACCACCACATGGTACTTTCAATTGAGGCAGGTCCAAGCCCCTCCTCCCTGCACCACGGCTGCATAAAGTGTCTTACCATAACTCCTCAGTCCGTATAATTTTACTTTCTTTTATGTATGTGTGTGTTTTCATGGTTGTCTATTTGGTATTAGGTTTGTGTCTCCTAGAAATGTCAGAGAGGCTGCACTCATGAAGTCTCACCAACACAACTGCCTAAACATGAGCTGAACAAGAATGACACCAACAGACATGTTATCATGACAGGGGAAAGCTCAGGAGGCCTCAACCCTAGACAAAGAACTGTGAACAGGTAAGGAATGCTGAGAGCAGGGGAAGTAGTCTGCTGTAACTGAAGTTTTCTCCAGTTCTGCCTGGCCCACAGTCAGGACAAATCTATCTCACCCGCCAGTCCCGCAGCTGCTCAGGCCCAACCTAGTAAACAAGCAGAGACTTATATTGCTTACAAACTGTATGGCCGTGGCAGGCTTCTTGTTATCTAGTTATTCTATCTTAAATTAACCTGTATCTATTAGTCTATAAGTTGCCACATGACTCGTGGCTTACTGGTACCTTACATCTTGCTAATCATGGTGGCAGCTGGCAGCGTCTCTCTCACTCAGCCTTCCACCTCCCAGAATTCTCCTCTCTCCTTGTCCTGCCTGTACTTCCTGCTTGGCTACTGGCCAATCAGTGTTTTATTTATTAACCAATCAGAGCAACACATTTAACGTACAGAATATCCCACAGCAGTCTGCCCCAGGGAAAAACACAGGAATCAGTTACCCAATTCCAAACCATTTTTTAATATGCATAACTATTTGTAAGATGGTAGGCACAAAATGTAAGTGCATGAAACAATGTTCCATGTCATACATCATAAGGAAACTGCAAATTTATACCAAATGCATGCTGCTCACCTGTAGAATTCATGAAAATGTAAACTGCTCACTACACAGAGCACTGTGGAGGAAGTGAAAGAATAGAAATTTCCATTACTTCCTGTGGAACACCTTCTGGGCAGAAATTCTAAACTCTTTCTTCTATGCATAATGACTAGCTGAGATATTTGCCCCATTTACATTTGTTTTTGCCTTAATCATATTAAGTAAGCATTCATTTTTTTAATTTAAGAAATTGTTTTATTCATTATACCATACCAACCACAGATCCCCCTACCATCCCTACTGCCACTCCCCCGCAGCCTTTCCCCACCCCGACCCACCCCCAACACCTCCTCCAAAAGGGTAAGGCCTCCCATGGAGAGTCAGCAAACCTGACACATTCAGTTGAAGCAGAACCCAGCCCCTTCCCCCACTGCATCAAGCCTGTGCAAGGTGTTCCATCATAGGTAATGTGCTCCAAAAAGCCAGCTCATGCACCAGGGGTAGATCCTGATCCCACTGTCAGGGGCCCCTCAAACAGACCCAACTACACAACTGTCTCCCTATGAGGAGGGCCTAGTCCAGTCCCATGCAGGCTGCACAGCTGTCAGGCTAAAGTTCATGAGTTCATAGGATCTTGGTTCAGTTGTCTCTGTATGTTTCCCCATCACGATCTTGACCTTCCTAGTTCATATAATCCCTCTTCCCTCTTCTTGACTGGACTCCCAGAGCACTACCTGGTACATGGCTGTGGATCTCTGTCACTGGATGAAGGCTCTATGATGACAGGGTATTCACCAATTTGATTACTGGGGTAGGCCAGTTCAGGTACCCAAAACCTACAGATTCAATGAAATTCCCATCAAAATCCCAACACAATTCTTCACAGACGTCAAAAGATCAATACTCAATTTCATGTGGAAAAAAAAAAATTAAAAAAACAGGAAAGCTAAAACAATCCTGTACAATAAAGCAATTTCTGAAGGCACCACCATCCCTGACTTCAAGCTCTACTACACAGCTAAAGTAATAAAAACAGCTTGGTATTAGCATAAAAACCATCACATGGACCAATGGAATATAGTTGAAGACCCTGACATTGATCCACATACCTATGAAGACCAGATTTTTGACAAAGAAGCCAAAACAGTACAATGGAAAAAAGAAAGCATCTTCAACAAATGGTGCTAACATAACTGGATGCCAACATGAAGAAGATTGCAAATAGATCCATATCTATTGCCAAGCACAAAACTCAAGTCCAACATAAATCCAGCTACACTGAACCTGATAGAAGAGAAAGTAAGAAGTAGCCTTGAACATACTGGCACAGGAAACCACTTCCTGAATATAACACCAGTAGCACAGACACTGAGAGCAACAATTAATAAATGGGACCTCCTGAAACTGAGAAGCTTCATTTTCATTATAATTAGAAAATAAATACTTAATTTTCCCATACTCAGAAGATTTTTTTAATTATTTAATGTAAATTGTGGTAAACATTAAGTTCTTAAATTAGATTGGCTACTAGATATACAAAGTCAAAATTAATTCACATGGAAAAATTATACCCGTAAATGCAAGAAAAAAATGTTGAAAAAAATTAATACAGTAAATTTCACACCATCTCCCCTTAAATTATGTTGAACTGAATCACCACTGGTATCCTTGTAGTTCATTATGATTTATGAACCATGTAACCTCTGAACTTTTCATACATAAATATTTTTCCTTTTCTTCTTTTGAAGGCTAGACCACTTTTTAAAACAAATTGAAAAATGAAACAGGTCATTTCATTACGGCATATATTATACCTCTGAAGTAAAATAAATTGAGCTTTTAATATAGATGTGGTACAACAACTAATAATCTTAATATGTAACATAAATAAAGTATCTGAAGTGGAATGAAACAAAATGCTTACTTCACCCAGTATTGTGTAATGCATTGCTAAGGTAACCTTTGGCTTATAAATTTGTTATCTGGACTAAAGAAAAAAGTACATTAGTGCCATCTCCTGGTGCATCATACAATTCCTAATAAACCTCTTACTTAATAAGATATATATCATACATACATACATACAAACATACAGACATATATATATATATATATATATATATGTTAAGGTGTGCGGAAAGACACCAATATTTTTACTTAAATAGCAAATATTATTTTTGAAGCAAAATAAAGGATAATTTAACTTTTCACCTACATAAGATTATTACATTTCTACTGCTTAGCACATTGTCTCAACTTGCATTATGAATTATTTTAACTTTAATACATTCTTGGAGAATTTATATCTATATAATGTTACTTGTATTTAATATAAATTGTAAACTTATTTATATTAATTATGAATCTATGTTAGATTTACTGAGTATTCAGAATGTACTAAACTTACAGGGATATATTATAAATTTTATAATGTTAAAATTACTTCCTGTCTAAGCCAATAATAAGAATCCATATGTCTTGAAAGTTTTTCTTAACCTATGTAATATCTACTAAGATTCTGAAAGAGTTGGAAGTAAAGATGTTAGAATTGTTACTGAGGATCTTAAGATTCTGAAAGAGTTGGAAGTAAAGATGTTAGAATTGTTACTGAGGATCTGAAATTCTCAAACATAAATTTTCTATGCTTCTTTAAAATTTTCCTAATGGAAAACTCTTAATGTTATCTTTACAAACTCATTTTAATGTTCCTGATTTCTGTCGGGACGATCATGGCGATGAGCCCTGTGGCCTCACGGGCTCAAATTTAATCCACTGGGCTCTGTTATGTGAGCTGACTCCAAATCCTCTTGACCTACAGCTTCACCCTTTCTTCTGTGTTATGAATCCAACCACAATTCAGTTTTAGTGAAATATACTGCCAGGTGAGTACACCTACTCTCTCAACAAATTCCATACTCTGTCACTTGTCCATGTCTCTGCTCACAACATTACCTCCTCACTGCTTCACCTTCTAATACTTGTTGTGATTTTAATTATCTTAGAGCAGCAAATGTATATGCAGCTTAAGCAAAATACCAGTCTGCTGTGTCAAGGAAATAAAAGTGTGGGCTCAGTTCACAGCATACGGCAGATTTGGTGAACAGAGGAACCTAACTGGTTTCTCCAAGTTTGAAGTTGTTCAGCATGGGATCAATTATTTTATCACCCAGGAACTCAGTTTCCTCACTTACATACTGAGAACAATAGATCCAATCACAGAGTTCATTGAGCATTGACTGACAGCATAGCAGTGATTGGGTTGATGCTTAGCCCTGTTACCCATCAGTATTATTAAAATAATTCTCCATCACCCAGTGAATAAAAAACAGCTCTCTCAATCTTCATTCTAATCCTCTTTGATTCGTCCCTGAATGCCAGCTTTTTTCATTTCTTTTTGTTGTTTCCTTGTGTAAAGCTGGATTCCTAATCCATCTTGGCACTGCCTCCTCTTTGCCCACCTCCACATTAAAAAATGGAGTTTTCAAGCTTTGATCTTTGCTAAAAAAAAAAAAATGGACCTATATACCTCCTATTATTTCCACATCTAAATCTTACTTAAAGTTAAAAACAAATTCCACATTACCACAAAGCAAGAAATAAATTTCCATGCACCAGACGCTAACAGCCTGCTGTCTAGATACTCTCAGAAATCAGAAAACCCATAAGATATATTTTGAGTATCTTAACATGTGGAGGTGATGCATTAGCATGTCCTAAATAAGTGAACGGAACATAATTTACTACAAAAGGTTTAACTGCACATGAGTTAGCCTCTAACTATACAGAGAAGAGTATGCTGTTTACAAATTGTGTTATTTTTATAACTCTGACCATAATTCCTGAAAACAGTGACTCAAAGGAGGCCAGGGTTGTGAGACTCATGGGCTCAGGCTATCTTGGCAGGGAGAGAATGACCGGGCAGGAGGCTGTTCACACCATGCTAAACAGTGATGCAGAGATGAGTGAGGGCAGAGACCAATCTTCAAAGACCTTAGCAACCTACTTCTTCCTATGAGAGAGGAATTACCTCCCAACAAATGCCACCAACTTGGAACAAGTGTTCAAAAGAACCCATGGGTAACTATTAAGATTCAACCTTGGAATTTTAATGTTGTCTAAAATTCACTATTTTAATGGAAATATGAAAACTGATAAGGAACTTTTTCCTGAGGAAATAATGAATTAATGGATATTAAAATCCAACAAGCCATAGTTACTAATATTTTACAAGAGGAAATGATTTTAAGCCTCTATTTTCAACTGACTGGCCTCTAGTTAAGTTTATTCAATGACAAAAATGGAATTTGAAGTCATAGTCTGATCTGATATAAAACATCACTGAATTTTTCCATTGGACGCTGTATTTGTAGCTTTGAGGGCTGCGCATGAAATGACAGAACAGACAAAGATATACGCAGCCTGAGTGCACAGGCAATGTGAATGCATGAACCCAAACATTTAAAAAAATTAAGAAGATTAATTTAGTACTTAAAAGTGCTTTTAGAATTCCAAATACTAGTAATTAGGCATAACTTCTGCACATTGGACAAGGTGAATGATACATTAAATATATCACCACTTTTCTTTTCTATATCACTTGTTTGAGTTCATGAATGTAAATTTTCAACCACTTTAAAAATGTGAATGTTTGTGAATGGAAATAAATGTTCATTTCCCAGATTTAAATGATTCAAAGATACAGCTTCAGTATGACAGCTGCATGTAGGTGTCTTTTATTCTGATTATAGAGATGTTAAAAAATTAATACTAAGAAAGGTGCCTAATACAGATCAATTCTCGTTGCTTTTATTTTGTTTTTAAAGAAGAGATAGTTTACAACCATATTAATTTCCGTCACCATATTTAATCATTTTAACTGGGAATGCATAATTGAGAGTGATTAAAATATATTTGATAACGTGGGATGATCAGAAGAAAAAGAAGAAAGACAGAAACTGGTATATATTTGTTATTGAGATAAATAATTTTGACAAAAAAAACTTAATTTGGCAATTCCTCAAGCTATAATTTACTAGTTAGTACATATATTTACATATGTGTGTTTAAACATAATATATATATATACTGGGAAGTGGTGGCACATGCCTTTAATACCAGCGCTTGAAAGGCAGAGGCAGGAGGATCTCAATGAGTTCTAGGCAAGTCTGGTCTACAGAGGGAGTTCCAGGACAGTCAGGGCTACACAGAGAAAACCTGTCTCAAAAAAAAACTGTAAACGTAGGAGGTCTTACTTAAGTTTTATATAAGTGGTCTTATACTTAAGGTATTCTTCTGCAGACTTCCTTCCTTTCTAATGAGTTATTATCAGTGGATAGCTGCTGCAATAGGGAGCTCATTCTTTATTTAGGATATGGGCACTTATACATTTCCCACACTCCACTGGATGGCCTTATAGTCATGGGCATATGTGTATCACCAACTGGATTTATGGGTCATAAAATTGAATTTGGGAGGGGAGCTGGAAGGGGAGAGAGAGACATCAGGGGAGTTGGAGAAGGAAGTAGGAAGTAGATCTGATCATATTTCATTATATTCATGGATTAAATTCACAAAAACAAAAAAAAAATTTAAATTGTTTGGGGCTTACAGCACTCTTTCCTATAGTTTGATTAGAAATCCTGTATGTCATATGAAAGCATATATCTGGGCTGGAGAGATGGGTTAGTTGTTAAGAGCACTTGTTGCTCTTACACAAGAGGCAAGTTCAAGTCCCAATACCAACATAGCTGCTCAAAACAGTGTGTACCTCCAGTTCCCAGGGATGTGACACCCACTTCTTGCTTCTCTGGGCACCAGGGACACATGTGGTACACTTACATATCTATAGGCAAACAAGCATACGTAGGAAATAAAAATAATCTCTTTTCAAAGAATGCTTCCTTTGTAATTTCACTAAGATGGCAACATAATTCATCTTTGTTTGTCTTTTTAATATTTTTGGAGGGTCTATACAACAATCTATTTGAATTTTCTGTACCAAAATATTAAATTTTGACTCACATGGGGTTTATGGCTTTATATACTCAGTTATTAATGATTTTTAGAAAGACATGCTAAGTAAATATTAATCTCTATAGACAGAACAAAAAAATTAAATTTATGCTCACTTTACCTAGAATTCCCTTGACATGTGTCCATTTAAGGAAGTGGGACTCCACTTTTCAGCATTTGACTAATGAGTGGAGTCCTCTTTCTCCTTTAATCGAGGGGGTGTCCTCTGTTCCACACAAATTTGTAATTTCCTTGGAAGAAAACTTACAGTCTCTATACCAACAAATTTGAGCTGTAAGTGACTCTCGGCTTCTGAGAATCATATGAGCACTGTGTTCATTCTATGGACTCTGGGCCAACCACAGAAAGGCAAATGGAGACTTCTCTGGACCAATCTAGCCCGAGGCCCTGATTCTGCGCAGCTAGCTTCCAACTTCCTCATGCCAGCAGCCTTCAACCAGAGCATCCCTGGAAACCTCTCCTTTCACTTCCAGTTCCCCACTTTCTGCTTACCTTTTGGCTTCCGTTAAGCACAAGCAACTGCTGTTTCCTTCTTTCCTATACCTTACTCCTTTGATGGGAATTCCCAGAATCTCAACGTCTTTTAATTCTCTAGAGGCTCATATTTATGCTGCTCCTGTGTTTCTCTACAGAAAAAAAAAATACTAACCTTGAACATCACAGAACCCTCAAATATATGAATGTGTAAATTTTTCCTAGGAATCAATACTAAGTCAAGAATTGTGGAAAATCTGTTTAGAGATTCGCTAATGTGGGGTTGTTGTACCCAGAGTCTCCCAAAGACCACCAAGAGACCGATTCAAATGCAAAAGAAAAGAGTCTTTTTATTTACAAGTTTAAACCCGGGTCTGTCCATCTATCTGATGCAGCAGCTGAGCAGGAGAGACCCCGAGTAGCAATCAAG
This sequence comes from Peromyscus nudipes, assembly GCA_902168325.1. NCBI lineage: Eukaryota > Metazoa > Chordata > Mammalia > Rodentia > Cricetidae > Peromyscus > Peromyscus nudipes. The sequence continues at coordinate 7,122 of CABHPH010145669.1, read as the reverse complement.
CAGGGTTTTTAAAATGGTTAGGGTAGGGGATCTGGGGGAATTCCAGTTCTATATAGCCACAAGCTCAGGATTGGTGCTTACTTCAGGTTAGAGACGCTTGGTTTGAACTGATTGGAGAGTTGCAGCTGCAAGGAAATGGTCATCTCCTCTAGCTGTTTACGTCATTGTAGGTCCATTTTCTCTGACAAGTAGACATCCCATTTCTTATCTGTAGGAAACTTGTTCCCTCTCACAGCTATGGTATATAATCTATCATATCCTTTAGGTTATGGCAGGAAATGTCTGGAACTCGTTTATTATGTGGCTCTTAATTGTCTGGGTCTAGGGGCAGCACATCCTTTAGTGGGTTTCCCAGGACCTGCTGCCCCCAGTCTGACCCTTCTCTAAGATGGCTGCAACCCTGTTATCCTCTCAGAGTTAGCATCTTTCAAGTCTTTCTGGTCTTATGCTGAGTTCGGGACATTGGACACAGACACACTCTACTGTTTTATAATGTTATCGGTTTCATCTTAAATATATAAAGCAATAAGACCGGTAAGAAATGTTCTTCTACAGAAAATGCTGAGAGCCAAGAATACCTTGACATATGCAGTAAATATTATAACTGAACATAGTGCTTGATAGTCTCCAGTGAAATTATTGAGTAACTGATTGCTACAGAACCAAGAAAACTGGAAATCTTCACAAGCCACACACGTCAAAGGTATGAGCTTCAGCTAGCAATGCAGGCACTCACTAAGGTGTATTCTGCTTCCTGACATGAAGATGCTCCCCCTTGGTAGTGGAGACAGATTAGAGAAGGGAACAGGGAAGATTGCCTATATAAGTACAAATAAGAAGGACTCGAGTATCAAAGGTAAAAGCATCTCACCGAAAGCCCTGGAGACAAAGAACAAAGTCAAACATCAATCAAGTTTTGTTTTGTCCTTTGAAGAAATTCTGCAGTGCTGAACTACAAAAATAAATACAAATGATCCCTGTGATGGCTAGAAGATGCCTTAAGCTAACTTCCAGAATCCTGGTTTTACAGTCTATAATGACTCTTGGATGTAACTTGGAAAACGTGTTGTAACAATGAATTGTTGGAATCCACATTGAGTCCATTCTTTTTCTTATAAACAGTGTCATTAGAAAAAGTTAACTCTTTTATAAAAAGAAAGTATTATTAGAATCAAGTAAAAGTTATTGGTTTTTAATCTTCTATAAATGCTGTGAATCTTGAATTTATATAAATTCTACGTATTATAAGTTTCTTCCTTGAAGAAAATAACTCTTTGTTTCCCAGACAATTTAATTTTTAGCAAAAAAAGAAAAAAGAAAAAAAAAAGAAATCACTTAGGCAGCAGGAGCCAATGCTGGAGGCTATACAGCCAAGCAGAATAGTCGTCAGCCCAGACCCTGTGGGGATGTGGACTTAGCTCGAAGAGGCATAGCACAGTTCCAAAAAGGAAAGAGCCGTGCAGAAAACAGTGCTACTAACATCAGTGTGCGGACTCTCTGGGGTGTTCCCTCAGTGCCCACAGGACTTGCCTGGAGTTAAACTCACCGAGTGGAACAAAATGCCAGTGTTCACTGAATAAATCCCACACAGTCTACCTCTGATTGCCAGAATGAAATCTGCCTTTCTTCCCCAAGGGCACTCAAATATCCACTAGAATCCCGAGAAAGTCCAAAGGAAGATACATTAATTATATTGAGTTATATTAGTATATGCATACATAAAGATTGTGCTGTAGTATACTCATATATATAAATGAAATGTTGTATATATGTGTATAGGCAGTATATAAACTTGGTATGTATATACTATGTGTCTATACATGGACATTGGAGAAAGAGACAGAAAATGAGTAGTTCTCTGTTTAATTCAATGTTCAAAACTTCTCTAGGTTGTTGAATTCAGTTCTCCCTGACTTCCTTCTCATTTCACAGTTGTGTTTATAGCTTCCTTATTTCAAACAAAAGCACCGCTGGGAAGGACCATGAAGCCATTAACACTGTGTTTTGCATGAACTTCTATGATGCTGAAGAGGGACTCTCCAGAGATTCTGGATCTAGTCAGTGTTTACCCTAAGAATCAGGGAAGAATAATTTCCCCAGCTTCAGAACATCCCTCTATCCAAAGGCATAGGTTTAGCTGTACAAATGTGCTTAAATTACACTCATTACTAATGAAGAGACTTTAAGAATTTCAAAGTGCCACATAATCAATTGCTAATTTCTAAAGGGAGTTTTAGCAGCATGCAGTCATTAGGTTTTTATAGTTCTTAAATTAGCTGAAAAGTGAACAAGTCATCTCATGGCTATTTTTAATGTGTGAATGCCAGTCAGGTAGATTGATAGTTTTGGAAACAGAAATAACAATTGTTTTGGGTTACCCCGCCCCCCCCCCCAAAAAAAACAAGGTATTTCTTGTCTCTTACCATCTAGTGCAATCACCCTGGCTTGAAATGAGGATAGAGACCATTTTCTGGGAGCAGATAAACAAAATGCGTACAAGTGATCACTGCAATACAAGTCTAAGGTTTAAAACGACATTTTGTAAACAAATATCTGCAAAGCATTTGCTTACAGGTGAATAATTATATGAAATGAAATATATGAAATGAAACGTTGAGTATGTTGGATGACTGGCACAATTCTAACTCACTTAATTTACAGTATTCTAATTTACATTTTCTGAATGAGGAAAGTAAATGAAAAAATTTTAAATAATTCTGGTAAGTGTCACTTTGCACTCAGTACTAGTAGTATATCTGTGGCATTTTGATTTCTCGGCATTTGAAGGTTTGTTTTTTTATTTTTTTTTTATTCTGACAGAATCCTCAGTCTAGAAATAGATAGCTTTGAATTCTGTAAGAAGACAGATAGCATCTAACCTACAGCTAATCAAATTTAAAAGTGGAAACCACAGCGTGGTGTTTTTGAAATCGGCTTTCTATAAGTCAATCGCAGGCTGCTTTTCACCCTCAGGAAACCTGCAGTACAAGGCGTTCACCATAACTATGCAGGGGAACTTTTGCAGGAAGCAAAGCATCCCTGGCGACTTGGACATTCAGTTAGAAATGCTTCCCACAAGGCTACCCAGCCTCTGCACCAAGAAGAAAAATGCCTGACTAAATGCATCCCCGCCCCCTGAGGGGAAGAAAAACTTTTAAACTTTTATGGAGACAATTTCTACCAAATGCAGGCCTATCTATCTTTTGTACATGTCTTTATTTGTGGATCAATAACAGCATAATTTAGAGAAAACCAATTTTGTAAGCAATTTAGCAAATTAGAAATTTTACTAAGTTGTTGAAATTTAGTAAATTTACTGAACTGTTGAAAATTCTTATCTATGTAGAAAATTATTCCATGAAATTTTTAAAAGGTTAAGAATTATCATTTTATTGATGAGACTCACTTGTTTTTGTAGCATCCATTATCTCTCTCCTCAGCATTCTGGATTGATTCAACAATATAAGTCCAAATTAGAAACTGTTATGAAAAAAAATACTGCTTTATGTTTTCATTAATTTCAAAGGGATCAAACAACAACTATGTCACTAGTTAAATTCTGGGTACTTTTCATATCTTATTGGGTGGCTGTTTTCTTTTGTTACTTGCTCAAATCCTCAATCGCAGGCTATTTCTCTTAACAAACATTCATTATAATCAAAAACAGGACCCCAAGAAAGACACGGGGATCGCCCAATGATGGAGAAATGGATGAGATCTACATGAACAGACTGGACGTGAGTGGGGGTAATGAGGGGCGAGGGGCGAGGGAAAGAGAACTTCGGGGAGCGGGAGATCCCAACTGGATCAAGTACAGAGAGGAAACACAAGGAATGTTCATGATAAATGAAGACCACATGAGAATAAGAAGGACCAAAGTGCTGGAGAGGCCCACAGAAATCCACAAAGATGCCCCCACAATAGACTGCTGGCAATAGTCGAGAAATAGCCCGATCTGACCTACCCTGGTGATAGGATGGCCAAACACCTTAATTGTCATACTAGAAACCCCATCCATTGACTGAGGGAACTAGATGCAGATATCCAAGGTCAGGCCCTGGGTGGAGCTCCGGGAGTCCAATTGGCGAGAAGGAGGAGGGTTTATGTGAGCTAGAGTTGTTGGGAACAGGGATGAATGGAATACAGGGACAAGTGGCCAAACAAATGGAAACACATGAACTGTGAACCAATGGCTGAGGGGCCCCCAACTAGATCAGGCCCTCTGAATGGGTGAGACAGTTGATTGGCTTGATCGGTTTAGGAGGCATCCAGGCAGTTGGACCGGGTCCTGTGCTCAGTGCATCAATTGGCTGTTTGAAACCTGGGGCTTAGTAGAGACCCTTGGCTCAGCCTGGGAGGAGGGGACTAGACCTGCCTGGGCTGAGTCCACCAGGTTGATCTCAATCCTCGGGGGAGTCTTTGCCCTGGAGGAGATGGAAATGGGGGGTGGGCCGGGGAGAGGGGGGCGGGGTGGCAGGAGGGGTAACGGGGTGATCTATGACTGATATGTAAAGTTGAATTATATTGTAAAATAAAATAAAATAAATTATAAAAAAAATAAAAAATAAAACTCATGTACTATAAGGAAGTTTCTGATATTGCCATAGAATTTTTCATGACAGGGTTTTAGCTACTAGTTCCAATCTTTAACTTACACTAAATATTAGACTTCTTTTTCTAATTCTCTGTGACTCAAGTTCCAGTCTGACTCAGAAGAGCCAACAATTTGTGCATGTTATGTACACTGTTCAGTTTTCAAGATAATCAGTCTCCCTATCAATGTTAAAGCAAAATGATGTGGTGGTTTGATAGAAAATAGCACCGTGGGCTCTCAGGGAATGGCACTCTTAGGAAGTGTGACCTTGCTGGAGGAAGTGTGGCTTTGTTAGAGGAAGTGTGTCGCTGGGGGCAGGCTTTGCAGTCTCAGAAGCTCAAGCCAGGCTAGGGGCTCACAATTTCTCTTCCTGCTACCTCAGGATGCAGATGTAGAACTCTCAGTTCCTTACTGAACACCATGTCTGTCTGCATCCCACCGTGCTTTCCACCATGCTGAAAATGGACTAAAACCTCTGAAATGCAAGCCAGCCCTAATTCAATGTTTTAGAGTTGTCGTGCTCATGGTGTCTCCTCACAGCAGTAAAACCCTAACTAAGACAGATGTCTCAGTCCAAATGCCACACGGCTTTAAGGACTGGCTTGCTACTGGCTTGCCATAGTTGATCTGAATTGCATCTGGCAAAACTATTAGCAAAGAGGAAAGACAATCTAATTAGCTTGTCAAAGCCCTCCTCAAAGAAAGCCTGAGTGAAAGCGCAAGTCCTGTGTGAATAGCAGTCACCCAAACTTGTACAAAATTATATCAAGAGCCCATTTTCTTGCTTCTGATTTCTAAAACTGTTTAAGAGAGTATCTACTGTCTGGAAATACTAATGTTACAGTAGAGGTTGTTCATAGGGTAATAGTCTTACAAGTAGTTCCGATATCCATTGGAGAAATTCAAGATAGCATGCACTACTATCCAGATACAGGTGTGGAATGCCTACTAAAAACTGATCACAGGAAACTGTGATCTTTGACTTAAAATTAATTTCCAAATGACAATACCCAGAATTGTTTGCTATGAACTGTTATAGACAATTAATGCCTATAAAAAATCCAATCAGACTGCAAGTTATCAATAACCATTTGTTTAACTTAGTGTTTTTTAGTCAAAATAAATTTTGCCTGAAATCTTCAAAAGTGGTAGTTAATTAAGAAAATTACAGCACTGGAAAAAATAACAAAAAACCATTTACGTGATCATGAAAGACAAGAGTCACAGCCAAACAATTTTTAATAAATAAATAAATGTTAATAAATGAAGATCATGTGTTTGGCATTATATTTCAAGCTATAATCTTTATTAAGAGGCAATTTTAACAAATTGAACACAATTCTTTTAGATATTCAAGCTTCCATTTAGCTTTAAATCATAGCCCAAACTTAATCAAACCTCAGTAAAGTCAGTTATTTGACTTTTTAACCCATTCTCCCGTATATCAAAAACATGTAAGTCAAAGGACTGCAACAGGAAAAAAAATTAAGCAAGTAGACATTTCTCTGGAAAAGATCTACAAAGAACAAATAAGGGCAGGTGCACACACACACACAGAAATGTTCAATGTCACTATTCATCAGAGAAGCATAAAGTGAAGCCACACTGAAGAAATGTCATCTTACCCCAATTAGAACATGTATTTCAAGAGAGAAAGTATAGCCATTACTAGTCAGGATGTGAAGGAGAAGTCTTACGCGTGGTGAGGACACAAATTACAAGATGTGTATTGTAACTAACCTTTGGAGCCTGATATGCGAGTAAATTATAGTCATTATGAAATGCTACCGTCAACAAAGAATGAAGACAAAAACATTCAATCTGGACTGTTGCATCATCTCACAATTCTACTCCTGAGTGTATCTTTAGAGGATATGAAGTCAGTATGTCAAGGAAGCGCTATACTTCCCATGTATTCTGCAGCACTTTCCCCAATAATCAGAAATGGAGCGTTCTCATCTGCCAACGGACAGAATGTGATATAAATACACATTCAAATATTGTTCAGTCACAAAAAATAATTTCAACATTTTCAGCAACAGATGAAACTAGAAATCATTGTAAAATTACAAGTAAGAAACAACATATTTCGCTTATATATGAAAGCTAAAAATCAAACTTGAATAGAACAGTAGTTTCCAGAGCCTCTGAAGGGTCTGACAATGGGAAAAGGGAGACATGACAGGCAGTGGATACAGGAGTACAGGTTGATAGGAGGACTAATTTCTAATAATCTATACTTACTGTTGACAATCATTAGCCAAATATAGCCATTAGAGAAATTCTAAATGTTTCAAATATGAAGAAATCATGGTTGGCTGTTTGAGATGGTAAACATGTCAACTACACTTATCATAACACATTGTGTATATTTACTGAACTACCACATTGTACCCTATAAATATATGCAGGTATGTTTATTTAAAATTTCAAATGTGTTTAAAAAAATAATAGAAGTAGCCAGGCATGGTGGCATATACCTGTGGGGGTATTGTGTTCCCCAAAATATTGTGTATGCTAATAAACTT